>CM038466.1:50046185-50332438 GCA_021464415.1 Lonicera japonica
GGTGGACTGCGATAGGGCGGTGGTCTACTGAGATGTTACCAGGGCTGCTCCAGTCCCGGACGTTCCTTGGCTCTTGACGGAGCCTGTTTCTCATGAGATCCGTCGACGGTCTCTGGTATGTCTTTTTTTCGTGTTTTTATTTGTTCGATTATTTCTGTCGATTCCTGCATGTATTTAAACAATTCTTTATGTTTAGTATGCCTGTCTGTTTAGAAATAACGTTCGATTTAGTGAACACACACTTTTACTTTTGATACCCTTTAGGTTTAGAAAATTACATTATTTACCCCTATAACTCTCATAATTACACCAAAGTACCCTCAGGTTTTGAAAAATTACATAATTTACCCTTATAACCCTATAACTCTCATATTTACACCAAAGGACCCTCAAGTTTTGGAAAATTACATAATTTACCCTTATAACCCTATAACTCTCATAATTACACCAAAGTACCCTCAGGTTTTGGAAAATTACATAATTTATCCCTATAACCCTATAACTCTCATAATTACACCAAAGTATCCTCAGGTTTTGGAAAATTACATAATTTACCCCTATAACCCTATAACTCTCATAATTACACCAAAGTACCCTCAGGTTTTAGAAAATTACATAATTTACCCTTGTAACCCTATAATTCTCATAATTACACCAAAGTACCCTCAGGTTTTGAAAAATTACATAATTTACCCCTATAACCCTATAATTCTTATAATTACACCAAAGTACCCTCAGGTTTTGGAAAATTACATAATTTACCCCTATAACTCTGATAATTACACCAAAGTACTCTCACGTTTTGGAAAATTACATAATTTACCCCTATAACCCTATAACTCTCATAATTACACCAAAGTACCCTCAAGTTTTGGAAAATTATATAATTTACCCTTATAACCTTATAACTCTCATAATTACACCAAAGTACCCTAAGGTTTTGAAAAATTACATAATTTAACCCTATAACCCTATAGTTCTCATAATTACACCGAAGTACCCTTAGGTTTTGGAAAATTACATAATTTACTCCTATAACCCTATAACTCTCATAATTACACCAAAGTACCCTCAGGTTTTGGAAAATTACATAATTTATCCCTATAACCTTATAACTCTCATAATTACACCAAAGTACCCTCAGGTTTTGGAAAATTACATAATTTATCCCTATAACCCTATAACTCTCATAATTACACCAAAGTATCCTTAAGTTTTAAAAAATTGCATAATTTACCCCTATAACTCTCATAATTACACCAAAGTACCCTCAGATTTTGGAAAATTACATAATTTATCCCTATAACTCTCATAATTACACCATAGTACCCTCAAGTTTTGGAAAATTATATTATTTACCCCTATAACCCTATAACTCTTATAATTACACCAAAGTACCCTCATAACCCTTTATTTACGTCTGCATCTCTATTTTGTTGCCTGCAGTGGGTTGGCCGAGGTTGGGGTTCCCCCAACACTATTTTTTTAGAGTGGCGACAGGCACCGGCCCCTGTTCAGGAGTTGCTCCTTGCAACTCCATTTGGCCCTCTTTTTGATGCCCTCCCGAAGCCGGTATCTAGGGCGGCGGTGTTGGTGTTGGTGTTGGCTTCTCATTGGTGGGACACCACTCATACCTTCCATTGGAGCTGGGGGAAGATGACGATGATCCCGTTAGACCTGTTTGCTCTGACTGAGATTCCTTCAAGGGGTCCCTATTCAGGTCGATGTCCCTTTGCGTCTGACATCAGAGGGTATTGTGGGCGCACTTGGGTGGTTTCTTGAGCGACGGAGTTCGGGCGATACGATCTCCCGAGCGGTTTTGGTTACGCACTTGGCTACAGAAAGAGCCCGACTAGTTGCTTTCGGAGCGCCGATTACCCGTCAGAAGGTGCGTCAGTATGCCCGCGTCCTTCTCTTGCTGACGCTCCATGATTTGTTCGAGGCCCGTGGGGGGGACACGGCCCATCTCTAGTGGCTGTCCTATCTCTGGGATTTCAGTATTATGTTCGACTATGACTGGGGCGGCTTTATTCTTGATATCCTTTATGATACTTTGGACCAGGTTTCCCGTCATTTGGCCCTGAACCTCAAGGGCTTCTTATTGCTGTGGGAGGTACATACTTCTGTTCCCTTATATTTGTTTCAGTCCTTTATATATTATCTGTTGATTGTTGCTGATATTCTATATGTCTCCTCTTCAGAGTTAGTTCGTGGCTTATACCCGTCTGGGTCGCGCCCAGGTGGATCTCCTTGTTGAGAACGAGGATCAGTTTTTCCTTCTCCGTCGATTCATCGCGGGGAACTACAGGGCTCCTTATGTATATTAGACTCGGGAGACCGGATCTGATGCCGTCCATGACCTGCTGGAGGAGCAGGTAAATATCTTAGTATTTCTTTTTTTCCAATAAATAAATAAAAAAATAGAATAACTTAATGAAGTTTATTCTCTTTTCAGATTGAGTGGGCCCCTTGGGGCGATCTGGGTCTTCATTTTGGATATGGCCGTGCTCTGACTGCCTCGAGGACCAGACGGCTTATCAGGAATAAGTACGGCCTTCACTTTTATTTGGGCGAGAGGGTCATTCGCCAGCATGCCCCGGCCCAGTGGCCTTGAGTTCTTTTATTCCCGCCAGTTTTGATGAGGTGGACAGGCGAGATCAACCTGGTGACGGTGCAGGCTTTGGTCGACGGGATTGGTTTTCAGACGTTCACCGATGAGGGAGATTATGCTGCCTTCGCTGCCCGTTACTTGATGAGGGAGCGGAAGGGGACTCGAGGGCGGGTCTTCTACGAGAGGTACCAGGCGTTGGGTGGCGACCCCAACTATATACGAGGACAGACCCATTTGTCCAGGACGATCCCCGGTCATTTGCCGCCTGTCCCTGATCAGAGGGATAATATTTTGGATTCTGATGACGATGATCCTAAGGGAGAGAGGGACGTCCCTGCCGCTGCCGGGAGTGGGGACGACAGACCCGAGGGAGGTGAGGGAGGCAGGGCAGCGGCGGTTCCAGAGCAGCTGCCTCAGACGACGCCTAGAGAGGAGCAGCATGCTGGGGGTTTCGAGTTTCCTACCGGTCCATTGGTATCCCCGGGGGTAATCTTTGATGTTGCTGAGGCTGCTGAGAGAGGGGAGCAGTTTTTTCTGAGCGGTCTTGGGAGCCTGAGGATTTCGGGGCCGATTATGAGCAATTTGGGCGAACCCCTCCTGCCGCTACGACCACTCTTTCCAGCGGGGTCCCGCCTCTGAGAGCGACGGCCATTGTGGACCCTCCGAGTGTCCGCACTTATGCCACACTGACTCCTCTTTCGTCGGCTGCCATGGGCCCTTCGGCCCGATCTCCAGGTCTCGGTGGTTTTTCTTCTCGGCCTCCCCTATTCTCGATTCGTGAGGAGGGTGGGTCTACTTCTGCGGTAGTACCGGCGGGTCCATCCTTTCCTCTGGTTGACATCCCGTCCCTTCCTCGGGATATTACTTACGTTAGTTCTGGTCTTCGCCGCTATACCGTACCTAAATATCCTTTACCCGAGAATACTTTTGATTATCTGGACGGTCGCGTGGGTGACGAGGTACGTCCCTTATTTTCTGTCTTCTACTGTTCTTTTATATCTGTTTATCTTAACAATGTGCTAATTCCCTTTCTTATGTCTTTTTGCAGCGGGTGAGTGTTCGTATAGCAGATCTGAGAGCTCTTCATGTCCAGTACCTCTATAACTGGAACCTCCTTCAGTTCGTTGGTCGGGACCCCACGGCGTACATGCGCGATTACCAGAGGGCGATCGACGTGTCTCTACGGGTGGATGACCTTCTGTCCTCCTCTCGCGCTCGGACAGAGTCTCGGAAGAGCAGTAGCCGTACTTCCAGGCGATCTCGATCTTCAGTGATTTGCCCCACGGCACCGGCCCAGTCGACGGGGCCTTCTCAGGCAGCAGCTCAGGGCATCCCGGTGGTTGATCCTGCTCCTGAAGAGGGTTCGGGTGATAGTGGGAGCGTGTCGAAGTGCGCTCGGATATATTAGTTTTTCTTTTCTGCATTTAGTTAGTTCAGATAGATATGTAGTTTTATTTTTAGACATTTAGACAGAGATTTAGTTTTAAATACTGTTCTTTTATTGGATTTATGAAAAATCTTTATTTGTGTTGGTAACATATAAAAAGATATAATTATATGAATCAGTAATTTAGGAGCCATACCTTATAACGCGGTGGTACTTAGGGTCCCTGCAAAAGAATATAGTGAGCACAAATATATTCAAAAGTGATTCTTTTGACAAAATGACTCTAACGTGTAAGAAAAGCCAAAAAAAAGGTACACCAAAGAGGATTGTCGCGCGACAATCCCTCCTGGATATAGGTTTGTCGCGCGACAAACAGGTACAAGATCCTCTTGTTTTGCTATAAATACACCCATCCCCCTTCCTTCATCCCCACACCTTTTCCAAAATATTTTCTTATTGCACAAATTTTGATTTTTCTTATGTTGAGGCCCGAGATGTTTTGATATCTTCTGAAAATGGCTTGAATTTTGGTGTATTCAGTCCTTTAGCGGGATGGTGCTATCGTCCTGTAGATTTTTTCTTTTTGTTAGGCGGCTTGTATTTTTGGAGCCCTGCGGATCATCTTTTTCGTTTCGGGCTAGATGAGCTCTGCTCGACTTACGAGGAGTTTTCTTAGCTGTTGCGTTTTGACGTTCGTCTCTTGATGGCTGTTCCCAAAGAAGAAATCGGTCTTCGAGATATGCTGATCGCTCTGTTGGCCATTCCCCAAGCGGCCTGTGATGGTTTTATTATCGACGGGCTTCTTGACCTCCACAAAATGGTGAGGTTTTTTCATCGTTACGAAAAGAGAGCCTCTTATAGCGTGGGGCGTACTGCGGCGGCCTTGATCTGCCTTATTTCTGATATGCCACTGGTGACGGGCTCTTTTCGTGTTGATTCGACTATTCTGAGTTTGATTTATCACGCTAAGAATGGGGAGTCTATAGTGCCCATCGTTCTTGCAGAGACTCTGAACGGTCTAGATGATCTTAAAAAGGGAGCTTCACCCTTCTTCAGGGGAAGTCCGCATTTACTATACATGTGGCTGTTGGAGCGTTTCCGATCGGTGGGTTTCAACGGGGTTCGGCTTGACAACCCGATGCACTTCTTCTGTCGTCTTCTTTTTGGTGCTTTGACTACGTCTTCCTCTGATTGGACGGTGTAGTTTTCGGAGAATTTTTGGGCTATTCGGCGGAACATTCCTTGGTGGAAGCTGAGGGCGATGATGCTTAGTACCAGGGGCAGAATTACGTTCGGCTCCGTGGGCTATGGTTCACTTCCTTTTATCTCCCAGGACGTCTTCTTCTGCAGTTCAACGTTCCTCAGGACATTCCCCTCGGCCTGAACAACTTCTCTTCCGAGTCTAAGTTTGTGACCTAGCATGTTTCTTTATCAGTGAAGAAAATGTGGCGTGCTCGACTGACTCGTCAGTTCAACTATGCCCGTTTTGGTATTTTTAGGCCCCTCAGGGCTGACATCATCCGTTCTTGTTGGGTGTCTCTAGAAGGGGAGCTGATTGATGATCCCTTCCAAATGGAGTGGTTCCGGTTCATGGATTCTGAGCCTACAGAGGAGAGCATCGTCTTTGCGTACCAGATCCTGGATGAGGCTTGAATTGATTTGGCCACTGAGGACCCTGCTTGGCCAACCCCTAGGGCTTAGGCTTTTTCTGTATGCTGTATCTCCTTTGTAACTTTCGGTGTTCTGAACTACCTTAATAATATACGAGGGACCGTTTCATGAGGAATAAATTTCTTTACAATGTTTAAACTAGGCCTGAAGTCACTTCTCAGGTTGCCTACGTTCCCCTTTTGATTTTTCAAAAACACTAGTTTGAGTTGGGGCTCAGGTTTACGTAGTTCTTATCTATACATGTTACATCTATTGGTAATACTTCTTCAATCGATCCATGTTGACTGGTGAATGCAGTAATTGACCATCAAAGTCCGTGAGTATGGCAGCACCCCCTGTATCAATTTCTTTGACGATGTATGGCCCCGTCCACTTCTGACCGAACTTTCCCCTTAGGTCTCTGGCTGGCTCTCGAATTTCTTTCAACACGACGTCGTTCTCATTGATAGCCCGAGTCTTTACTTTATGGTTAAATGCTCGAGCGATTCTCTTCTGATACCCTTGGTGGTGGTATGCGGCTCTCAATCTCTTTTTATCTAGCAACACCAGCTCGTTATAACGTGTCTGGACCTAAGCCAACTCATTGACTTGATTCTCTAGCGTTACTCTAAGGGAGGGGACCTCTAATTCGACAGGGAGGACTGCTTCCATCTCGTATGTAAAGGAAAATGGGGTTGCCCCGGTAGAGACCTCTCGGTGGTGCGGTATCCCCATAATGCATATGGTAATTTTTCGTGCCAGTCTCGACAGGTGTCGGTCATCTTACTTAGAATATTCTTCAGATTCTTGTTGGCGGCCTCAACTGCCCCATTGGTTTGTGGTCTATATGGTGAAAATCTGTGTCGGGTAATACCGTATTCCTACATGACTGTATTAGCCTCTCCTTCGAAGTGGGAGCCGTTGTCCGAGATGATCTCGTGTGGGACTCCATACCGACAGATGATATTTCGTCTGATGAATCGGGCAACTTTCCTGGCGTCAAGGGTTTGGAAAGACTCGGCCTCTACCCATTTGGTGAAGTAATCGATGGCCACTAGTAAGAATTCATGGACGTTGCTGGCTTTGGGCGAAATCTTCCCAATGATATCGATTCCCCAGGTTGCGAAAGGCCAGGGAGCAGTCATGTTGTACAATTCTTTCGGAGGAAGCTTCTGAGATTTAGCGTAGATTTGACACTTGTGACAACGGCGTACGTGGTTAACGCAGTCGCTCTGCAAGGTAGACCAATAATAACTTTGTCTGATGATTTTGCGGGCAAGTGTATGGCCACTCATATGAGGTCCACAATTCCACCCCCCCCCCCCCGTGTATCTGATCCATCACTTTGACAGATTCTTTTTCAGTGAGACATTAGATATGGGTCCCGTCGTAGTTCCTCTTATACAGCCTTCAGGCACACAATATGAACCTTGATGCTAATCTCCTGAGTGTGACCCGCATTCTCTTGTCTGTTTGCTCGGGATACTGATGATTTTCCAACAGGTTCCAGATGTCATAAAATCAAGTGGTTGAGTCCCCATTCTTTTCATTCTCTACCTCAAGGATCATGCAGTGTGCTGGTCCTGATCTTCTTTGTACGGTAAGAGTTATTTCTTCCATCCCTTCCAGGATATCAATCATAGATGACAGGGTTGCTAGTGCGTCAGCAAAACTGTTTTGTGACCTGGGGACATAGTAGAACTCCGAATGCTCAAATCTTCCTACGACATCTTCCAGCCGGGCAAGGTAGGGGACTAACTTTTCATCTCTGATCTTCCATTCCTTTAGAACTTGGTGGACCACTAATGTTGAATCTCCGTACACTTGTATTTTCTTTATACCCCTTGGAGCGCAATCTCTAATCCGATTATACAGGCTTCATACTCGGCCATGTTGTTGGTGCAGAAGAAGTCTAGACGATATGATACCGGGAAGTGAGTTTGGTTCGGGGAGACTAACAGGATGCCTATCCCGTTCCTGTTTCGGTTGGCGGCCCCGTCAAAGTACAATTTCCAGTCTTCGTCGATCTCAACATTCATGATAGTTTCGTCTGGGAATTCGGCTTCTTCGAACATATCCCCCAATATTGGATTATGGACTAGGTAGTCAGCTATGATCTTGCCTTTGACTGCCTTCTGGGTCATGTAGGTGATGTCAAATTCGGAGAGTAGGAATAACCATCTTGCCATACGATTTGAGAGAGCTGGTTTCTCGAAGAGGTATTTTAACAGATCTATTCGTGATGCCAGGATGACCGAAAAAACCAGCATGTAGTGTTGTAATTTCTGTGTTACCCAAACAAGAGCGGTGCATGATTTTTCCAATGGCGTGTAGTTTATCTCAAATGGGGACAGTTTTTTGCTGATGTAGTAGATGACCTGTTCTTTTCGGGTATCAATCACACGTTGGACTAGCATGGCTCCTGCAGCCGAATCAATGACTGTTAGATATAGGATTAGTGGCAGTCCGGTCTGTGGTGGGGCTAATATTGGGGGGTGGGAGAGGTAGTCTTTGATTCTATCGAAAGCCTCTTGGCACTGATCATCCCATTCTCATGGTGAAGACTTCCTTAGGAGTTTGAAGATAGGTTCGCAAGTCTGAGTAAGCTGAGAGATGAACCTGCTGATGTACTGTAAATTACCCAAAAATTCCCGAACTTCTTTCTCGGTACGAGGCTCAGGCATGTCTCAGATAGCTCGAACTTTGGCAGGATCTACCTCGATTCCCTTTTTACTGACGACATAGCCCAGGAGTTTTCCCTTGGTTATCCCGAATACATACTTTTGCGGATTGAGTCTCATTTGGACTGGCGGAGGCGGTCAAAGAAGGCCCGTAAGGCTGGTACATGGCATTTCCTCTCTTTTGACTTGATTATCATATCGTCCACATATACTTTTACTTCTTTGTGAATCATGTCGTGGAAGATAGCTGTAGCTGCCCTCTGATATGTTGCCCCGGCGTTCTTCAGCTCAAATGGCATAACGGTGTAGCAGTATGTTCCCCATGGCGTGACAAATGCTGTTTTCTCTTAGTGATCCGGGTGCATCTTGATCTGATTATACCCGGTAAAACCGTCTACGAATGACTTCAAGGCATGGTTGGCAGTATTATCCACTATCAAATCAATGTTGGGTAATGGGAAATCATCTTTTGGGCAAGCTTTATTGAGATATCGATAATCTATACACATGTGTACCTTCTCATTTGCCTTTGGAATGGGCACAATGTTGGCTAACCAAGAAGGGTACTTGATCACCCGTAAGAACCCTACACTCAGTTGTTTCATCACTTCTTCTTTTACTTTCAGGGACCATTCTGGCGTAAGCTTTCTTAATTTCTGCTTGACGGGCCTAAACTCCGGCTTTGTGTGTATTTCGTGCATGACTATCTGGCTGTTCAAACCTGGCATATCAGCATAGGACCAGGCAAAGATATTCACGTACTCATTTAGAGTTTGTGTGAATTCTTCTCTTTCTGTCTCGCTTAGACTTGTCCCAATACAAACTTCTTTCCTTTCCTCCTCCGTTCCAAGATTAATCACAAGAGTGTCTCCCTCCTCGCTTTGTATATGTTGTTTCTCCCGTTCAGGGTGTTCCTTTAGTCTTTCTATTTCCATATAAGCAATTACAGAATCAGAACTAATAGGATACTGCAAAATAGAGTCTTCTTTATTAATAACAGTGCTTACAGGTATAAGTTTAAAAAGTAAATCTAGGAGAGACTCCTCCTTAGCACTACCCTCGCTCTTATCTCTTACCCTTACAATTTCACTATTTCCACCCTTTTTCTGGTAATCTGGATCAGCGTGTATTAAGTGTACAGGGTCATCTCTTGGCTCATCATCCCTTAGAGCCATGACATCAAAGAGATCTCCGATCAGTTCTCCCTCTTCATCTTTCTTGTCTTCATTTTCTTCTCTCAACCCGATCGTTAATTTAGTAGAGAAGTTGTGTATAGCGTTTTCCTTGATATAATGGTCCTCTTCATAGAAGATTTTCCATCCTGGAAGGTTCTCTCCGACGCTGTTTCTCCAAGGATCCTGAAAGCCGCAAAAGGGGAAGTCCTCTCCTTCTTTGATGAAAAACCCATTAAGAGAGCTAAAACTCGGATACTGATGCCCTCGACCCTTTTTTTCTTGGTTGTCTTCTTCGGTGTGTTGGTACCCCAACCCTTCTCTTTCATGCCTTGTTACTGGTTCTAAGGCCTGAAGTAATCCTGGCTGCCCCATTCCCAGATTGGCTCCAGGTAACTATTTCATCATTCTCAGCATATTTGTGATCTTGGTGCTGAGACCGGGGATATTATCAGGGGAAAGATACTTGATTATCTGGGTGGCGAGGGCTTGCACTTGAGGCTCATAAGAAAAGCCTCCCAGCTGTATGCTTTGACTCCCGATGGCCAAGACAGGTAATTCTAAATCTGCCAAGGTCCTTTCAGGATCTCCTTGGATGGTGATGATCTTCCCTTCGAATGGTATCTTGATCTTCTGGTGTAAGGAGGAGGGGAGTGCTCCTATGTCGTGTAGCCATGCTCTTCCCAACAGGAGGTTAAAATTGGAGGGAATGTCTATGATTTGAAAGTCAGCTAGAAAGTTTTCAGGACCGACCATGAGATCAAGCTTCAGAGAACCCAGAACGGCCCTCCTAGTGTTGTCATAGGCTCTAATGGTTACAGCTGATGGAGAAAGTTCTGAGTCTAAGATACCCAGACATCTGGCGGTCTTCAAAGGGCATACATTTATGGTTGACCCATTGTCAATGAGGACTTGTGGCAGAATTTTTCCTCGGGTCCGAATAGTAATATGGAGGGCCAGACTATGTTTCTTTCCCAGTGAAGATAAATCTTCATCTGAAAATAACAAACTTCTTTGGACTGTAAGTGACCCAATCATGTTTGACAGTTGTTCTAGCGTGAAATCTGGTGATATGACGGCCTCATCTAGGAGTTTGATGAAGGCGGTCCTGTGAGGTTTGGAGGCAACCAAGAGACCCCAAATGGTGATGTGTGCCTGGGTTTTCTTCAACTGTTCCAGTACTTGATCCTCTCCTACTTCCTTAGGAGGAGGCGATTTCTCGGTATCCATCGGTGGTGGCTGATATACCCTTTCTGAATGGGTAATTTACTATATCCAAAGGGATGCTGGGTCTGATCCCTCTGAGGTCTCTGATGACTCCGGTTCTGTCGACCAACTGAAAGTCTTGGGGGAGGTCTCTGTCATACAAATTGTCTCCTTGGGAAGGCCTCGGGGCTTCCATGGTTTTTTATTCTTATCCTGGGTCCATCCTATCCCAGATTTTCCAGGATTGGTTTTGATTGTAAGTGATTGTGAGATCCCCTGATTGGCCTTTCCTAACTCCTGTCCAGGTAGGAAGTTCATCTTAGCCATCCATTGGTCAATTATTGGATTGAGGCCTGGTGCAACTTGAGTCCTTTCTGGCGGCACGGTGGGTGACTTGTAGGCTGGGTCGTCTCGAATGAGTCCCACGGGATCAAAACCTTCTTCATCAGTGGTTAAGGCGTTAATTCCCGCAGGTGGAACATGGTTGGGAAGGGGGTTGTTAGTAACATTGGGCCCGCCGAGTGCGAGAATGGTACCAGCTTCGATTAAGTCTTGTATACGATGACAGAGAGCCAAACAGCGTTCCGTGTCATGGCCCGCGGCCTGATGGTATGCACAATTCTCATTCATTCTCCAGGTGCCGGGAATAGGATTTGGTGGGGGGTGCGGGTTGAGTGGAGTGATTAGTCCGGCCTTTCGGAGTAGTTCCAGGCTTTTGACCAAGGTAGTGGGAAGGGTGCAAAAGTTCCTCCTTTTCTTGACCTCGGTGCTCGAAGAGTCTCCTTGTGCGGGCTAACTCATCGGAGGTGCTTGTTGTGACTGCTGAAATGGGTTTTGTTGATAGGGATATGAGCTTAGTTGGTTTACGGCTGAAGTGGCCGTCTTTCTCCTGATGTACGAGGCTTTCTTGGTGTCGGTCTCTGCTTTCTTGGCCAGCTCTTCTTCTACTTGTGACCCCATGTTTAACAGGGCTCTGAAGTGTGGGAATACGTGCTTTTCCATGCAACTTAATACAGCTAGAGTAAAATTCTTCTGTATGATCTCCAATTGCTCTTTTTCATTGGGCCGCTTGGACATTTGGGAGGCCATCTCTCTTCAGCGTGTGACGAAATCGCTGAAACTTTCTTTCTCGCCTTGCTTGGCCTTTTTCAGGTGTTTGTGGGTAATTTCTAAATCTTCGTTGAACCCATATTTGTCCATGAACTCCTTGACAATATCTCCCCAAGTCTTTGTGTGGTGTCTCTTTAGATCAAAAAACCATCTCAGGGCGGCTCCCGTGAAAGTCATGTGAAAGGCCTGAGCCAACTCTGGTTCTCCATAATAAGACACTTGTATGGATCTGATATAGGATTGGAGGTGAGTTTTTGGGGGTGTGGTTCCTGTGAATTTGGTGATGGAAGGGAGCTTGAATTCTTGGGATAATCTTGCTTCTAGGTAGAGGGAGAAGGCGTTCATATCTGTAATCTCGTCTGCTCCTTTTATTAGAGAAATCCCCCTTAGCGGAACCTTCATCTGCTCCTTTAGTTTATTCATTTCTTCATTTTCTCTTGACACTTCGTCTGGTTATTCCCGAGCTATAACTGATTCTGCATGCACTGCACGAAATCGGTTGATGTCTGGGTATTCATTATGAGGGGCTATTGGGGCCGGGGGTGGAATAGGCCTTGCGAGAACTTGTGGCCATGGCTGGTATTGGGGATCAAGGCCCGGTTGAGGTTGCGACCAAATGATGGGTGACTCTTATTATTGATAAGTGGGGCCTGAGTCCGGGGCCCATTGATTCTGATTGTTGGGATCGGTCTGAGCGGGACCGGCTGTGACGAGACCTGTTTGTGGTGGGTTGGTTCCTTGGATCGGGGAAAGCACTTATGAAGACTGCCATTGATTCTGATCCCGATCGGTGGTAGTCGCTCAAACCTCGGTGGTGCGGTTCGTTCGGCTGACAATTCTTTTATTTGGATTCGGGTACCTTGTTTCTCGGTTGTGAGACTTGCTAAATTCATGCTGACAGTCATTAGTAGACGATGCATCTCGGCTAAAGTTGGCTGAGGTGCAGACGCCTCGGCTAGGCTCTGATCCATTTCTTGATTCTCGCGACCGTCGGTCATTGTGAATGTGCTTGGTCTCACTAATCTTTCAGTATGATCTCGACCGGCCCAACCTTTCAGACTGTCGTTGTATTACGGCTGTAGACGAAACTACGTGGCGAAGATGAAGGAAGGCTATGATGCGACTCGATTTTTGCCAAAAGAACCATTAGAAAAACAATCACCGAGAAAAGATTCGGGTTTTAAATAGGCGTTGTAAAGTAAGCTGTAAGGTGGTACATCCCCTACAACTGTTTTAACAAATGTTTTAGCTGACTCGATCTTATATGCAACGCAGGTGTACGAACGGTTAAGGCTTCACGCTCCCTCCTATTTGGCAAGACCTTGCGATATATCCCAGGGGCGGGTACGTGCAAGAGTCTTTTGATATACTTCCCGGGTACGTGAGTGTTCTCGTCACTCGATATACCTCGGGGGCTTACTTGGCCAAGGAGAGTGGAAGTAAATGCTTTCGGTTTATGTTGGCCCAAGCAAGCCAACTCCCTACTCACTTATAATACTTCCGAGGGTTTGGGGTAATTTCACACTCGTAGAACCAATGCATGATCTGTGAAAGTGCGTGCAAAGTTCGAAAGGTTGGTTTCACAAATATCATTATCTTTATTACGTATTTTTGAAAACTTCTATTTTTAGAAAAAGGTTTCTTCTCAATCAATTAACATAAGTAGGGAAAGCAGTAAAAGCAAGTATTCAATAAATAAACAAAAAAGTCCACATATAAGAGTCTAGTTTTCTAGTATCCCCAGCAGAGTCGCCACTGTGAGAATCCGCAAATGCGACCCTCAGGTCTCGCTCCCATCTTTGGGCGTCTGAAACGTCGAAAATGATTCCGTCGTTCCATTTGCTTCTATGTGTTAATATTTCCATATCGGGTGTCCTTCTATCCTATTTCTAGATGCAAGAGGGTTCGTTCAGAGTCGCCAATACGTTTTACGAGAAAACGGACAAAAATAGTTGTGTAAGAGGAAAGGCTACATATAAGCCTTTCTTTACACGTTTGTCTACGAAACCAGGATTCTATAGGGTTCGGGAACTATATTAAGGTTTGGAAAGGTGTTAAGCACCCATTCCTCCCTTTCGGTCTCTAGTGGTCTTATATGTTTATTTTATATTGAAAAACTTGGATGCTTTTACTGACAGTCTACTACTTTTCAAGTGAAGAAAATCCAAATTTCTGGGGAAAGTGGAAAAAGGGGTAAAAACCTTTGTGTTCCGAGATCCAGTGTTTTAAAGATGCAAATACAAGTGACAAAAGGTTGTTTTATTTCAAGGAAAGTTCCCGTATTATTCCTCAGATAATGACGGTTTCTGATTTCTTTTGGAAAAGTTCGGATCTTGCATCAGGACTTAATTTAATATGGAATTAGAACTCTTGAGGGGAGTTCTACCAGGTATATCACAGTCTATTAAAAGAGATATGATATACCGGATTTTTAATTCCTAAGTAAGTTTTACTGGTCTGGGTTTTGAAAACAGAATTTTATCTGGATGATAATGTACTTACTCTTCTGATTTTGCAAATAATTTTATCAGGGTCTTTTGTTTTGAAAACAATAGACTATTTGTATCTTGACAATAAGTTTATTCAAATAAAACGTAGACAAAACAACAGAAGTAAAACAAGTACACAAATATCTAATGTTAAATACTAGAAGAGACTTTCTTTACCTTCCTGACGAGAATAATAATAAGAAAGAAAATATAATATGGCAGAGAGATCTCCGGCGATAATAATCTTTTCCTTCTTTAAATATTTTCGAGAATTCGATTCCAGAGACGGAACACGTCGAGTGTCGAGAATAGATTCGATAATTCTTCAGAAATAAGACGATAATCGAGAATGCTTGACGAAAGACTAGAAAATCAGATATAAGCCAATAATTCTTCAATCCCAAGTTGCTGTCTTTGAACCCTTGGGGGAGTTGGCCTATTTATAGTGCTCAGGGAAGAATGTCGCGCGACATTTCCCCAGAAAAGGCATGTGTCGCGCGACAATGTGTACCATGTTGCACGACAAACGGCTGAAATGATGTTTCTGACAGACTGATGTGTCAGATGGTGGATGGTCTGGTGGCAGAGGTAATTGTCGCGCGACACAAGGGAGATTGTCGCGCGACATACTGATTTGTCGTGCGACAATTCCCCTTAAAAATAGGTTTGTTTGGCCAACAAACCCTTTCGGGTCAGTTTTGGGTACTCGAGTAAGTCCCGGATTCCAGAAACAGTACTTCTCGAAGGTCGTTAGGGTTCTTGCGGGAGTCACGGATCGGGGTGTCTACAGCTTCCGCTAAAGGTTTGATCCGCTCAGGGAGAGACGACGACGGAGGTGGGTCTCTCTCTTTCTCTCTTTCTATTTATGTTTCTTTATCTCTTCCTTTTCCTTTCTTTTTTTAATTTTCACTTCACAATATTTTTTAAATATAATTAATTCTTTTTCTTAAATATCTATTTGAAATGACAATTTTGCCTTTGATTCCGTCCAAATTAACGCCTAAATTGGATGGAATGGCTAATTTGAAACTCAGTCAATAGTTTAAGTATTTAAATCAGGCAAAATTTTGTTTAAGGACTAAAGTGGGACAATAACAATAGTTCAGAGGCCGTTAGGGTGGTTTACTCTCATTATTTTTTAAATGAACCTAAACCTATTAAATTTTACTATCTAGACAATCATTTATTGTCAAGTAACATATACTATCTAAACAAACATTCATTGTCAAGTAAAATTTAAATAGTTGACTTCCTTCGGTTCTATAAATAATAGAAGAGACTCAGATGGCGAGCATATTACTATTTATATCTAAGTGTATACTATCATTTAATTTGGTACAATGACTCCGCAATTTATTCTTTTCGATATAGAGATAAACACTAAAACTCACATGAAGAATAAATAACATCATTTAAAATTATCTCGCAAAGAAGTTTGTACAATGATTCCGCAATATATTCTTTTCGATATGGTAGTAAGCACTAAAACCCTCACAAAGAATAAGTACTTCATCCACAAACCGTTGATGGAAATCATGTGATTTTTATGCGAAAAAATATTCACTAACTTAATATTTAAAACATTATTTTATGAGGGTTATGAAAAATTTATTTTCAATCATAGTCAACTAAAATACTAGGGTAAGAAATACGAAAGACGTGTTCAATAAAATTATTTTCCTGCCTTTTTCCCCAAAAATTACTTATATTTTTCAATTGCACAAAACTTATATTTATACATCCATTATTTAATTTTACAACTATCAAATATAAAATAAAACATGATCTATGTCTAGTTATGTATCCATGTTGTACAAAATTATAAGGGGACCTAATAATTAAACATATACGACCAACATACAATCACACAAAGTATCAAACCATTTAATAATAAAAATAATTAAATCCATGCTATTATGGTTAAATTGAATTGAAAAACTATTTTAGAAAACTATACTTAAAAGTAAATTTTAAATTAAACATTTAAAAACTCCAATCAAACAGAACGTTAATATTTAGAGTTTCATTCAAAATAAAAACAAACAACATTTTTAAAGTTTGGATTCCGCATTCAACACTCAGTATTTAATATTTAGCACTCGACATTGAATGTTTAGAAAAAACAAACACACCCTAACCTTATAAAAAATGCATTCCAAAATATTTGTTTTCCTATTTTCCCTTAACAATGAAAAATGATGTCGATGAGGGGAAAGGAGTTTCAATTAGTGTTTTGTGTACTGACATTAGGCCTGTCAATAAATCGAATTTGTAACTGAATTCAATTCGAATTCGATCCATTTTGTCGGATGTGGATTAATATTTTTAATATGTATATCCAAATCTGATCTGAGCATGTTAGAACTTTGATTAATAAATTGGGTATGGATATATGTCGATTTGATCTGTTTGTAATCTGATCCAAGACACACATTTATGCTCAGATTTATTATTAATTATATTTACCAGCTTATTATTAATACACTTATAAAAAATTGTTATAACTTAAAATGCATTAAATAAGTTTTTTTTTAATTTAATTTTTTACAAGAAAATAAGAAATTTGAATGTTGTTAGACTTAATTTTATGTTAGTTTCATTTTTTTTATATATATTTACAAACTAATTATTGTAGAATTATTTTTAAATAGATCGGATATAATCCAATCCGAATTTGATCTAAACAAATTATGAAATGGATAAATGATTTGGTGATCTGTTACATGATCTGATCTAAAATTATTTTAAAATATGAATTTGGATTCACCCTGATCCAATTCAAATCTGATTTCTTGGCATGCCTAACTGGGATTATTTTCCTTTTAACATAAACCTTACAAAATGAAACATGACTTGATAACCCGACCCAAATTTTGTGTTGGGTATGTTGAGTAAATTTGATAAGAATTCGTTAAAATCTGACATGAAATTGACAAGACTCATTACCAGGTGTAATATATACTACATATCCTTCAAGGGCTTACATTACTAATTTCAAATAATTAAACAAAATTTGGTAAATACATGGTCATTCTTATAAATTAAACTGATGAAAGTAATCTCTAACTCTTGTGGAGGACTTGGAGTTCTTCTCCTTAATCTTTTTCTCCTCCTAGTCTGAAGTCCCAAATACTCCTCAAATAGCCCCTCAATTTCTTCGTCCACAGTAGGTTGTGGCTCCTCGGCTTCAGAGTTTAATATAGGGACTGCCTCAGCTCTAACTGCATTAGTTGTTGGCTCTTGGATTCTTAGGGAATGATTAATATCAGTTGGCCTAGCAACAACGTCATCCACTGGCTTATCCCACTTATTCTTTTCTTGTTTTTTATTCTTCTAGAGGAAGGCTTTGGATCAGAGTCAATCTAAAATGCCTTTCCTCTAACTCGGTGGGTTGTTCTTCATTGGTCCTCTAGAGCTACCCCATTATTTATAATGTTGTAGTGCTTGTACAACATATACTTAGTGTTATCTCCAAGTCTGGAACCTACCCACTGAGAGGAGTTATTCCTTTTAGAGAATGAACTGCACATTGGCTAGTAGCCGAGATGATTTTGTGTCTATCTTGGGTGGTTCAAGGTGTGAGAATCTTGACGGGACCTCCCGCCGCTGATTGGCGCTTTTCGTGGTTTCAAAAGGGGTTTTTAAGTCGCTAGTACGTTTTCTGAGAAAACGGACAAAATGTGTTTTTATACCCTTTGGGGTACAATGCAATCTACACAACCAAAGTGAGTTCGGGGACTATGTTACAATGGGGAAGGTGCTATGCACTCGCGTTGCCCTTTCGGCTTCTAAATGGACATGCTCGTTTTCATATTTTATCATTTTTTCTACTGTTTGTGGCCCAAACGTGCATATATATCACTTTATTTGCATGCTGGAGTGACAGCACGATTTGCGAGGTAAAATGGGGCAAAAATAACTGAAGACCAATCGGCATCCATAGAAGACCGATTGGGCAAGCCAAAAAGACCGATCGGTATTTCGAAAGCAATGTACTGTTTTCTCAAGTTTTTAGTATTCAGTAGTAAAAAATTAATTTTATTTAAATATATGCAATTTAATACATATTCACAACAGTTTATATATACATGGCATATTACATACACACAGAAGGCATTCAATTAATCAAAATAATTTAAAGAGATTAAAATAATACCTTTATTCCGAAGACAAAACTTTTTTGTTTTTGTTGATATTGAAAAGTATTACAAACTAATTTAAGAATTTTGAATACATCATTATAAATCTAGTTAAAATGTGTTTCTATCTTTAGATCTAGTCCCTACGTGACTTGAGCACTTTCCGGCCTTCTGTGCGACTCTCGCGAGTTCTCTCTGCCCTCTTTGCTTGTCTCAGGCCTTACTCGAGAGCTCTGCCCCTATTTCGGGGCTCCCTCCGTTCTTTTTCCTTCAACTCTGGCTGATATAGTGTAGGATTAACCCTTTTCCATCGAAGACTGATCTGTGTGCTCCGTAACCCGATTAGTCATTGATGATAAAACCGATTTGTGGCTGCAAATAACCGATCCGTGAGTTCATTAGAACAATCGGTCATTGATAAAACCTGGAAAACTGACTTATTTTGGAGAAGACCGATTGAACCGAGGTAAAGACCAATCCGTGGCTATGAAGGACCAATCGACCTGTTATGAAAACCGATCATTTCCCCCAAAAGACTGATCCATGCGACGAAAAAACCGATTCACTATTGCTTAAGACCAATCGGTCTTTTACTGAAGATGAAAGAGACCGATCGGCATTTTGACCAATAAATGAAGACCGATTGGTCTTTTATATTCTTGCCCTCTTCGATCTACTTTTTTCTTGGATTTTTATATGTGATCTCAGCTGTTACTTCTCGATGCTACTGGAGTCTAAGTACACCCCTTTTTGGTTCTATCCGAGGCCATTGATTGACTTTTGATGACTTCTAACTTTGATTATGTTTTCTTCGAAAAAGCAGAAAAAGTCTTCTTCCAAGAGTCGTAACATGGGGTGTCTACACAAGAAGCCTGGGTTCCCAAGTCCAATATGGAGGGTAACGTCTTTTACTTAATCCACCTTATGAAGTCAAGGGAGAGTTTAGCGAAGCTGACTTGTGCTGCACCTTCTGCAAGAAAAAAAAACCAAGTTAATCAGATAGATTAAGGCAAAAATCAATAAGTCAAGAAAAGCAAAAATAATATGAACATACCAAGACTGTTGAATTACTTTGGAACTGGGTTATTTGTTGGGCCTAGCTCCACGGCACTAGTTATTTTGATTATGTCTTTGTACATTTCCTTATGAGAGGAGGCCAAACCCTCAACAAGGGAAAGGGAATTTACTCTGGCCTTTAGGTTCCATATCAAGAACTATCCTAACTATATTAGGTGTGAATTGGCCGAGATAAAACCTAGTATCTCTAAGAAAGGTCACAAGCAAAGGATCTAAAGGTAACCTAAGGTCTGCTTGTCTACAAAGTGAAATGAATACTTGGTAAATTCCCTCTTTGATTTTAACGTTTTCAAAAAGGTCCTTGTTTGGGCAATATTCATGACAAATTATCCTATCTGAGATGAATTGGTGGTCGAATTAATGGGTCATTTTGTGAGTTCTTAAACCAAATTTACCCATAACGGGTTTTTGGGGTATAGGTTTGAGTTTTGAATATTAAAAGGAAAAATTTGAAGAAGAACTGAAGAATGGTGAAGGAGACGAAAAAGAAACTCAGAAAAAACGATGAACAAATAAAAAGAGACTTATAGGAATAGAAGGAAATATGGGTGCGATGAACTCGGGATGGTCCTAAATTAGTGATTTTAGGTACGGAAGTCTTAAGTAGCTGGAGAATCGTTGATGTTTTGACATTAAAGAAGCAAAAGAACATGATCAGTTGGAAGAGGAAGAAGGTAAAGAGAAGAAGAGAAGATGGGAGAAATGATAAGTTAGGGTTTTATACTTTATCTCTTTCCTTAAACAGTATTCTTCTCCTCAGGAATCGTCACATAATTATCACATTGCATTTAATGCAATGTCACAACTGTTCTCCTACTATAATTCAAAGACAGCAAGCCGACAAGTAAAACAACGACATGTGGCACACTTCTGGCCATGAAATGAGGCTTATTAGAGAAGCCAAATGATTTGTTCATAAAAGAGAAATCTAAAATTTGTCTAAGTTTAGGAATCTCAACTCAGGAGATATTCTATTAAGAGACATCCAAGCATATGAGCTCACCTCGTCGACCGAACTCCCATGCTTGCGGGGCAATTGAGAAAGCCCAAAAATATCGACCATGATTTGGGCAAACCCAACTTTTGGGCCCAAGATCTAAGTAGGCCCAGTCAAGTAGACAATGTGAAGTCCAATTTAACAGAATGCAATTGGGATTTCGGCTGAATAAATTAGAGAACGCCGAGGAGGCCCTTTCGGTCGAGATGGTCTTGCTGAAGTCATAATGTTGTTGTGATGGTCGTGCTAATGAAATTATTAGTTGAGATGATTGTGCAAACATCAATTGTGGATGAGAATGAGACATCTGTAAAGTGGGAGAGTAAAGGCCAAGCGTTGCTATTTTTAGTTTTTTTTACTATCTATTCTAATGGAGTACATGTAACTATAATTTTGTGACTATAAATAAAATAAGGAAAAGCTCATTACAAGGGTCCAAAATTTCTAGGTAATTTATTGTAGAAAGTTGGTAACTTGTTATTCTCTGATTATTGCTTTTGAACTTATACAAACACACAAAAAAAGGACGTACTGCCAAAATAGTATCAGCGCTATCGGAGGAACCTACCTTACAAACAAAACCCTCGTCTCCTTTAGATTTTTCATTACTTGTTTAACCGAGTATTGTTATGAATGTTCCTTGTGGGGACACCCAAATTTTTTGGCACCCACATATATTGTTATAAAATTGATGCTATCAAATTCAATTATGACATTAAATTTTGGTGTTTTTTTAGTTTTTCCTACGTGCTTATTTTTTGTCAATAAAAGAAATTATAATGCACGGGACTCGAACCTACAAGATTTGGATTAAAAAGAACTACCTTACCGTTATGCCACGTTATTCATTAAGAGCTTGTTTGGTTGTGTAAATTATCCCACTTTTTCATTGTAAATTAACATATTGTAAATCTTTTTCATGTCAATAAAAGAAATTGTGGTGTGATTTTTTTGCAAGAACTTGTATGATATTTATAAGTTATGTAATTTCAACTGTCTTATGATATCTTAGGTTTTAACTCAAGTTTATAACTTTATCTACTAGTTCAATTTTGCAACCAAGCACTCAAATTAGATAATTCGCAAATTAAATAATTTTAAATTGACCAATTCATAAATTAGAGAGCAACCAAATGGACTCTTAAGAGTATTTCATTTCTAACTTATATATTCGCAGCTTAGGTGTCTAGATTTTTAAAAAAAATATGACCACATTTCAGCAGAGGTTAGCACTTGGAGGTATTCCCAAAAAGGAAGTCATGTCGGTAATTCAACAGTTATACATACAAGAGTGTGGAAATCTGTGTTTTAAGTGGATGAACTGTTCATGTATTGCGCGAGTTTAATTCCTAGTGAAAATACTTGTGGCCAAGGAAGGACAGTCGAGTTTCTTAGCGGGGATGATTTTTGTGAGAGAGAAAAAAGTAATGTGAGAGATGGAGTAAATTGGGGTTCAATTATTTTCTGCTGTTTAATTTAGAGTTCAAACAAATAGACCATAAAGTTATACTTTTAAAAAACAACATAATTTTTTAAAAATAAAACATAAAAAATAAAAAATTAACTCACCCATCCAATAATTAGGGATTATATGTGAACTGACTTTTTAGAAAAACCGTGTCCATGATGAGTGGTGGAGCCACCTTATAGACAAACTACCCACCTTATTTTTGAAATATAATTAATTTAGTTAATAATTTTAGAAAATATAAATTTAGCAGGTATTAACTTAGATTTTGTTCACCATATTTTTAGGGGAAAAAAAATACAGTTGGCCACTTAAAATATATTAGAAATGGAGCAAAATATCTTATGTGACAATATTTTTCGCAAAAAAAATTTGAAATAATATTATTTTTTTGAAATAAGGACCCA
Organism: Lonicera japonica; assembly: GCA_021464415.1. Lineage (NCBI taxonomy): Eukaryota > Viridiplantae > Streptophyta > Magnoliopsida > Dipsacales > Caprifoliaceae > Lonicera > Lonicera japonica. Next base: position 50,068,580 of record CM038466.1, read on the forward strand.
TTTTTTTAAAAAAAATATCTAAAATAAGGGTTTATTTATTAATTGTGTTTCAAAATAAGGGTTTTATTAAAATTGTGTTTTGTGCAAAGTTAACTTTGCAATTCAAAAAATTTAATGCAAATTTGTTTTGCATGATATGTTTATATTTTTTAAATGTATATTTTTATGTGTCACTCTGCTAATTGTAAGGTAAGGTCAAATAAACCCCAATACATAGTAATGCATTGGAAAACAAAGAGTGCAAACTTAACTTTGCATAACTTAAAAAAACTATCACGTGTGCTTTATTAATAAATGGGTTTAAATTTGTGTCTTGTTAAAATAGCTCTAAAGTTAAGTAAATTAAACACTTAGACATAGTAATCTACCAAAAACCAGGTAATACAAAATTAATTTTGCACGAAATTATAAAATATTATAATTAAAAAATCTATTGCAAAGCTAACGTTATACTTTTTTTATAGTTTGATCAAAAATAGATTATTAATTTATAAAAATATTATTCTTTAATTCTTTTGCATAAAATTTTTTCAAAAAAATCATATTTTTCAATATTCCGAGATAATAAAGTTACTTACCTAGATAATGAATCACTAAGTAGCTCAAATTTGAAACCCCCAAGTAATTTTGGCTCTTAACTTTGTTGGTACAAAGTAATTTGTGGCTTTAATTGATCCACTTATATAAATTTTAATAAAATGTTAATTCAGTGGCTGGGTATTGTGGGTTCAGCCCACTTTAAATTTAGTAATAAAATTAAGTTAGTGGTTGGCCTTAGATTGAAAAAATAGAAAGGTTTGTGCTGATCGATTATTGAATATCAATTTAAATAGTCAATTTAAAAAGTAAACGAAATTGTAAATCTTTCTTTTAATCTTGCAAAAGAATATATCTTAGTTTATTTTAATAAAGTTTTATAAAATGAAAAATTATTACTCCAAAGAGCTTGCTTGTTAATTTTAAATATCCAAATTTTAGTAAAATAATGTAATTTTGACAAAGAGAGTGTATTTGGTTCTCTTTTTTTCTTTTTTCTTCTTTTTTTTTAATTTTTGAAAATTTTATTAAGTAATTAAAAATGTTCTAAAAACTGTGAAATGGCTATAGAGAGTATTGTTATGATAAAATTAAGATAAAAAAAGTTAATTGTTGGCCCTAAACAAAAAACCCACTACTGTAATTTACCCCTTCTTCCTTTCAAAGTTGGTTTACCTTCAAGAACTTTAACCCACCTATTACACTTAAAAGATTGGCCCTTCTAGTATGTGGGGCTAGACAACAGCCTAGGTTGCCTTACATATTGGGCTGATTCTGTTCCCACACGAATATGCTGAAGGCCATTCTGTAACATAATAGACTTTGTGCAAAATTGAAATAAATATTTTTTATTTATGTAGATAAAATATTTCTTGAACGCCGTTTATAATAATACATTGTTTATAATATTGAGTACTTTATATATGTTACAAAAGCATTTATTAATACAAAAAAACTTTGTGCGATTGTCACTCCACACACTTTCATGAACCATCCTTAAAATGCTACTAGCTATCATGCCCAGTATTCACACTCATCTCACACCAACTATATATAATTTACTCTTTCTCACTCCTCTCTCTATATACTTAACGTCTCTCTCGGGCTGTCCCGAGAGGCGGGCGGACCAGGCGGCCTTAAGCTTTCATTTTCTAAACAATTTTAAGGATCGTAAATTTAGAAAAATGATGATATGTGCCATATTTAATGCATGTTGAGAGTTTATTCTTTCTAAATATAAGTGCTTAACACGTGTCCTTATGACACACATTAACATGACCCTTAAATTTATAATATGTATGACACATTAATATGACCCTTAAATTTATAATATGTATGTCTATGCGGTACACTGGATCTTGGTTCAAAATTTTCAAAAGTTTATATATTAGGAGCCCAATATGCTTCTAAAAAGAGGCTGCATTATCTTTTATACTATTGTTAAATGCAGCCTATTGAGACAACACCACGATAAGAGAAACTCATCACAAAAACATAAAATGACACAAAATTATTTTCATAAACTATAAAAAGTCAAAAGTGCATGGATTCTTAATATAAGATGAAAAGAGTACATGTAAAGAAGGATTGGCAATTTTTCAAAATGATGTAACACGAGACGATATGAAACAAAATTGATGCTATTTGTTGTTTTCATGTCATGGTGGTAAGTTTAGAATGTTTAGCACGATGATAGCATAAGAATCATGTCAAAATTCAAGTACAAAATTGACATAAAATTAGAAAAGCATCTATTATCTCTGTCTTGTCGTAACTAAACATAAGAAAATTGTGTCAATCCCGTAGTGAAATTGTATCATATTTTTGAAATGTCTATTTTATCCTTATGATTTTCTTTTTCATAAACGGGTCCTGAAACTGAAATCAAACCCTTGGCTTTGAGGCATTTACACTCACAATTAACTACTAAACCATCGTTAACTTTTATTAAGTTTTTGTCTTCAAATTATACATGTGCGAGTAGCGCACACATCGCAACCTTGCATTCAAGGGTGAACATAGTAAACCAGTCTCATCGAATGAGAGAATCATCCTTCTCTTTGGCTGAATCCATTATAAATGCACTTTATGCAGTTTTTCAAGGAATAGTGTACATTTTATTTAGCACAACCATAAAACTTGTCCCTCTCTTAGTTTCCGAACAATCATGCACCCTTTTTGAAAGGAAAAATTAGTACTAAAGTCACCTATGTACATATAGATGGAATATTTTCCATATATACTAAGTTTACAGGCTCAGCTATTTAGGGGTAAATGAGTGAATTTTTGGATAAAATTTGGTGAAAGATGATCTCTATGATTATCATTTCCACCAAATTTCATTAAAAAATTTCACATTCAAATGAATTATTGGTTGAGTTTTTGATAAAATTTAGTAGAAATGATCCAATCATAAAGATCATCTTCACCAAGTTTCATCAAACAATTCATCAGTTTACCACCTCGATGGCTTAGTCGGTAGACTTAGCATGTATGATTTGGTATGTATGGAAAATGTTCCATATACATATACATATATATATATATATCCATATTTGTTGCATTTGATTTATTGTTTTTCCAAATACATATAACCAACAAAATTTAGAAAGCAAGCACAAATATCAAGGGATATAAAAGAGCTATCGCCCCTAGTTCAGACATTGTGCACAATCTTTGAACCCATTACTCCAAATATACAATTTTGTGCAAATCATCATTAAAATTGACTTTGATACAACCCAAGTCTAAATTATTTGTCACCATTCAAAATGGACCTATACAATGTAATAACCTAGCACAAAAATGTTATTGCCAAAGCAATTTTGTCATCTGCAAAACAATTAATGCATTAAATAGTTGTACATTATTCTTCAAAGCTGTGGTATTTCTCCTATAGAAGCCATTTGTCTTTTGGCAATAGTTAATAGAGCCGCCCAACCTAATATTCTTATACACAACCAAGTCCATTGCCCTAAGAAGGTAAAACATATTCATGTATCCGGTGCAGAATTTCATGCATCGAGCAGCACAAGATTCGCGTTAGATCTGCAAAACATTGGGCCCCAAATACAACAATGTACCGACGCCACATCATCAGGTCACTTTATTTTGTCAATTTAGCGGGACCCTACAAGATACCCCTCTAGGCCCGTCACACACAAAAATAGTTTCGGGCGATGGCATGTACGAATTTGGACTGTTACTTTAATCTTAGATGCTTCAAATTTTGGCAGATGGTTTCTGTCCAAACAAGACTCCGCCGGAGGGAAACACTATTTGTCAAAATATAAGCCATCGAATGTTAAAGGAACTGCCCACATTTACTACTATATTCAAGGAGTTGGATCTTGAATAAATGGCAATCCATTGAGAGATTTGGAGTACACTTGGTTGGAGTAGGAATGCAAAAATAACCTCATTGTGTTTAATCATATCCTTTGGTCCATACAGGAACAGAGTATATCAACGTCCCCAAAGCAAACGAGATACTTATCGTGATCATGGCATAAGCGTACGCTCTCCAAGGTTGGCTACTCTGTCTCATTGCATGGAACTCGGCCATGAAAGTAGAAACAGTACTAAGACAACCCAATAGCCCAAATTGTATGCCGTTTGCAACTGTTTCACAGTCTTTTGTATTCACCTATATCAAGCAAATCAAACATCTTCATGAATGACTAAACAGTTAAGGCCATAAGAATATTTTATTTCATCTAGGCCAAGCGCTAAGTTAAAACGTCTGTTTAGCTCGGCTACATTAATAACTATCCTAATTGTATTAGGTGTGAATTGGCCGAGATAAAACCTAGTATCTCTAAGAAAAGTTACAAGCAAAGTGTCTAAAGGTAACCTAAGGTCTGCTTGTCTAAAAATTGAAATAAATACTGGGTAAATTCCCTCATTGATTTTAACGTTTTCGAAAGGGTCATCATTTGGGCTATATTCATGGCAAATTATTCTATTTGGGATGAATTAGCGGTTGAATTCATGGATCCTTTTGTCAGTTCTTAAAGCAAATTTACCCAAAACGGATTTTTGGGGTCTAGGTTTGAGTTTTGAAGATCAAAAGGGAAAAATTGAGGAAGAACGTGAACGAGGAGGAGGAGGAGAATGAGAAAGAGAAGAAGAAATGATGAACAAATAAAAAGAAACTTATTGGAATAGAAGGAAATATGGGTGCGATGAACTCGGGATGGTCCTAAACTAGTGATTTTGGGTATGGAAGTCCTAAGTAGCTGGAGAATCGTTGATGTTTTCACATTAAAGAAGTACAAGAACATGAACTGTTAGAAGAGGAAGAAGGCAAATAGAAGAAGAGAAGAGGAGAGAAAGGATAAGTTATAGTTTTATACTATATATCTCTCCTCAAACGGTATTATTCTCTTCGAGGATCATCGCATAATTATCACATCACATTTAATTCAAAGATCGCAGGCCAACAAGTAAAACAATGAAACGTGGCACACTCCTAGCCATGAAATGAGGCTTCTTAAAGAAGCCAAATGATTTGTTCATAGAAGAGAAATTTAAAATTTCTCTGAGTTTGGGAATCTCAACTTATAAGGCCATCTCCAATGGTATTTTCTATTTTTGTATTTCTATTCTATGTATCAATATTATTTTATAATATTTTTATATCTATTGGCAATATATTTATATTGGTGTAGAAGGATAGAAAATATGGTCTCCAATGGTGATTTCTATTGTTCAATTTCTTCCTTACTTTGTCCCCTATTTAATGAAGAGAGAGAATTAGTGGGTGTACAACAACCAATAAAAAATTGCCATGTCACATAGAGAATTTCTATCACAATTTCTACATGTAGAAATGGTGATAGAAATTCCCAATCCCAATAGACTTCCACCTAAGATAGAAATAGAGATAGAAATGCCCATTGGAGAAGATTTTTTCTATTATTCATTTCTATCATAGAAATTTGTTTGGATAGAAACACCATTGGAAATGGCTTAAGATATTATATTAAGAGACATCCAAGCATATGAGCTCACCTCGTCCACCTAACTCCTGTGATTGGGGGGCAATTGAGAAAGCTTAAAAATAATGACCATGATTTGGGCTGACCTAACTTTTGGGCCCAATGATCTAATTAAGCCCAGTCAAGTAGACAACATGAAGCGTAATTTAAGAGAATGAAACTGGGCTTTTGGCTGAATAGATTAGAGAATGACGAGAAGGCCTTTTCGGCCGAAATGGTCTTGCTGAAGTCACAATGTTGCTGTGATGGTCGTGCTGATGAGATCATTAGTTGAGATGGTTGTGCAAACGTCAATCGTAGATAAGAATGTGACATTTGTAAATTGTAGGAGTAAAGGCCAAGTGTTGCCATTTTTAGTCTTTTTACTGTTTACCTTAGCACGTAACCATAATTTTATGACTATAAATAAAATAAGGAAAAACTCATTACAAAGGTCCAAAATTTCTACGTAATTTACCGTAAAAAGTTGGTAACTTGTAATATTATATGATTACTGCCTTTGAACTTATACAAACACACAAAAAAGGGACGTACTGTCGGAATAACATCAGCGCTACCGGAAGAACCTACCTTATTAACAAAATCTTTGTCTCATTTACATTTTTCATGACTTGTTTAACTGATTACTGTTATAAACATTCCTTGTAGGGGAGACCCAAATTTTTTGGCACCCACATATACTATTATAAAATTGAAGCTATCAAATTCAATTATGACATTAAATTTTGGTGGTTTTTTAGTTTTCCTTGCGTGCTTATTTTTTTTCAATAAAAGAAATTATAATGCACGGGACTCGAACCTACAAGATTTGGATTAGAAAGAACTACCTTACCGTTAGGCCACTTCATTCATTAAGAGCCCGTTTGGTTGCATAAATTATCTCACTATTTCATTATAAATTAACATATTTTAATTTTTTTTCATTTCAACAACAAAAAAAAATGATTTCTATGCATGGAATTATATGATATTTATAAGTTATGTAATTTCAACTATGTCTTTACGTTTTTTGATATCTTAGGTTTTAACTCAAGTTTATAAATTTATATACTAGTTCAATTTTACAATCAAATACTCAAATTAGATAATTCACCAATTAAATAATTTTAAATCGACCAATTCATAAATTTGAGAGAAACCAAACGGACTTTAAGAGAATTTCATTTTAACTTATATATTCGCATATGCTTAGGTGTCTAGTGTTTTAAAAAATATGACCACATTTCCGCATAGGTTAGCACTTGGAAGTATTTCAAAAAAGGAAGTTATGCCTGTAATTCAATAGTTATACATGCATACACGAATATGCGGCAACTTGTGTTTTAAGTGGATAAACTATTTATTTACAGCAGAAATTAAATTCTCACTAAAAATGTTAGTGACCAAGGACAGTCGAGTTTCCTAGCGGGGATGATTTTTGGGAGAGAGAAAAAGATAATACAAATTTAATTTTGCACAAAATTATAAAAATATTATAATTCAAAAATATATTGCAAAGGTAACGTTACGCTCTTTTTAAGGTTTGGTCAAAAATAGACTATTAATTTATAAAAATATTATTTTTTAATTCTTTTGTATAAAACTTTTTCAAAAAAATCGTATTTTTCAATATCCCGAGATAATAAAGTTAGGTACTTAGATAATGAATCACTAAGTAGCTCAAATTTGAAACCCCCAAGTAATTTTGGCTCTTAACTAATTTGTTGGTACAAAGGAATTTGTGGCTTTAATTGACCCACTTATATAAATTTTAATAAAATGTTAATTCAGAGGCTGGATATTGTGGGTTCAGCCCACTTTAAATTTAGTAATAAAATTAAGTTAGTGGTAGGCCTTAGACTGAAAAAATAGAAAGCTTTGTGCTGATTATTGAATATCAATTTTGTAGGTCGGAAAATACTCTAGAGGGGGGTGAATAGGATTTTTAAAATTTAATCGGATTTTTAAAAATGATTTAAAAATATTTGATATCTATATTTATCAAGCAATCAAGAACAAAATTAATTCCAAACACAATGAATAAATAACACAATATAATAGAGCAAGAGATAGAAAGATTGAATCGATCGAAGTCGGAGATTTTTTGTCCACAAGGTTCGGCTTGTTCCCCTACTCCGCGCTCGGTTAGTTCCCCGAGAATTTTCATTATAACCGATCTCCTTCTGGGTGAAGATCAAACCTCTACAAGTGTATTCTTCACACACACTCTTACAAGTATTGAAACACCCTCAATACTCTCACAAGAAATTCCTCTTGCTATTCTATGAGATACACCTTTCACAAATATGATTTGAATAAGTTTTGGTGGCTAACACCAATGTACAATATCTCTCTTGTGTATAACAAAATACAAATGAAGCTCACATTAAGAAATATCAAAATTGATCAAAGTATATAGCTAAAAAATGAAAGATTGATCAAAATGTCTTCTTGAATCTTTGTATATTTGAATATATGAATAATAGAGTATTAGAATGATTCAAGGTGTGTTAAAACATGTCTAGGACCTCATATTTATAGCTTGCACAACCATATGGATGTTGGGGATGATTAAGAGAGGTTTTGGCTCCAAGGTATACATTTTCAAATTTTCAACAGCTAGTTTTGACAAAAAAAATTAAATTTGTTTTGTTAATTTCTCCCAATTTGACCGTTGGATCATGCTCAAATTTTAGTCAACATTTTCAAGAGATGTTGTCTAACTACTGTAAAAATTTCAAAATGATCGGATTTCAGGAAGGCCTCCATCTTACCGTTAGATCAAAACTGGGCAAAAATTGAGCGAATTTTAAATGTAAAATAAAAATATTTTTGCAATTTAACAATTTAGTTCCAAATAAAATTCTAATAATTTTTGAACCTCAAAAATATGTTTCTAAGATATTTATTTTTATTATAGCTTAAAATATGATCATTTAAAATTAATATGAATTTATTTTGAAACTCGGTTTTTGTAAAATGATGTTTTTCAAATAAATTCAATTTCAAGCTAGTTTGAATCAATATTTAAAAGATGCAAGAATATGTTTGAGCTATAGGGATTTGATCAATAAAGTATCTTTACATAAAATCTAAGCACTCACTCTATTTAATGATAATTCGAGTCTTCGTGATGCTTGATTTTCTTGTGCGTATCTTTACTTGTTTGATGCTCTTGATCCTTTCTTAGTTTTGATAACTTGTAGAATATGTGGAGATCATTCTTGTGCATATCTTCACTTGCTTAATGATCTAGATCTTTTCTTGGCTTTGTATAGCACATGTATATCACTTGAGTTCATTTCTTGTGAGTAGAGGCGTTTGTAAAGCTTGTGTGAGATTTGTTTCGGTTTGAAGTTACACTTGGTCGAAAGATATATCGGTTAAAATGGCTATCATCATTGGAACAACTGAGTTACATAACACTTTATTAACTTATTGTAATTATCAAAATAAGATTAATTGACTTTAAGGTAAACAAATTTAAATAGTCAAATAAACAGACTTCCCACACACAGGAGGCCTAAATTTGTGTGAGGCTCTGGGCAAAATTTTAAAATGGGATCTTTTTATTTTTAAATAAATATGTGTTTTACGTAAAATAAATATATATATATATATATATATAAATATCAAACAGGAATAATATATCTAAATATACTATTAATTAATGTATAAAATTATTTTTATTAACTAAAAAGATTTTTTATAAATAAATAAATAAATAAATTAATATCATATTAAACGTTAATAATCTATAAATTCTTTTGATATGTTTTATACGTAGTTAAAAAAGCAAAAAGTAAATGAAATTTTAAATATTTCTTTTAATCCTGCAAAAGAATATATCTTAATTTATTTTTAATAAAGTTTTATAAAATGCAAAATTATTACTCCAAAGAGCTTGCTTGTTAATTTTAAATATCCAAATTTTAGTAAAATAATGTAATTTTGATAAAAGAGAGTGTACTTGGTTCTCTTTTTTGTTTTCCTTCTTTTTTTAATTTTTGAAAATTTTATTAAGTAATTAAAAATGTTCTAAAAAATGTGAAATGGCTATAGAGAGTATTGTTATGATAAAATTCAGATAAAGAAAGTTAATTGTTGGCCCCAAACAAAAAACCCACTACTTTGGTTTACCCCTTCTTCCTTCCAAAGTTAGTTTTACCTTTGGGAACTTTTAACCCACATATTACACCTGAATGATGGGCTCTTCTAGTATGTGAGGCTCTAGACAATAGCCATTTCGTGACATAATAAACTTTGTGCAAAAGTTGAACAAATATATTTTATTTATGTAGATAAAATACTTCTTCGACGCCTTTTATAGTAATACATTGTTTATAATATTGAATCTTTTATATATGTTACAAAAGCATTTATTAATACAAAAAAACTTTGTGCGATTGTCACTCTACACACTTTCATGACCCATCCTTAACATACTACTAGGTATCATGTCCAATATTCACACTCATCTCACACCAACTATATATAATTTACGCTTTGTCTCGCTCCTCTTTCTATATACTTAGCGTCTCTCTAGGGCTGTCTCGAGAAGCAAGCGAACGAGGCAGCCTTAAGCTTTCATTTTCTAAACAATTTTGAGGACTATAAATTTAGAAAAATGATAATATGTGTCATATTTAATGCATATTACAAATTTATTCTTTCTAAATATAGGTGCTTGACAAGCGTCCTTATGATACGCATTAACTTGACCCTTAAATTTATAAGAGTCCAAATTTGTTAACCCTACTTTAAGTGGGGTTAACGTGACCCTCTCTTCTTATTGGTCAAACTATCTACGTAAGCGTCACATCAGCCAAGATTTAATTTTTTAAGGGCTCTAAAAAGGACTACTAAATAAATTCTGAACAATATTAAACCCAAATAAAAAACCTTGACCAAGCTATGTTGGCTGGTCAAGGTTTTTTATTTGAATTTAATATTATTCAGAATTTGTTTAGCAGTCCTTTTTAGAGCTCTTAAATAAAAAAGTTAAATCTTTGCTGATATACCGCTTACGTGGATAGTCTGACCAATAAGAAGAGAGGGTCACGTTAACCCTACTTAAGGTAGAGTTAACAAATTTGGACTCAATTTATAATATGTGTGTCTATATGGTATCACTCTTGGTCCAAAATTTCTAAAAGTTTATATATTAAGAGTATCACTCTTGGTCCAAATTTTTCAAAAGTTTATATATTAAGAGTATCACTCTTGGTCCAAATTTTTCAAAAGATTTTATATTAAGAGCCCAGTTTATTTTTTAAAAGTGGCTGCATTATCTTTTATACTATTGTTAAAATTGAAATCGTGTTTTGGTATCTATATTACATTATAAATAGAAGAGGCATTTCAACCGTAGTAAAATTGTAACATATTTTTGAAATGTTTATTTTACCCTTACAATTTTCTTTTTATAAACGAATCATGAAACCAAAATCAAACCCTTACCTTTGAGGCATTTACACTCACAATTAACTTCTAGATCATCTTATGTTTTATTAAATGTCTCTTTCAAATTATATATGTACGAGTAGCACACCTTGTATTCAAGGATGAACATGGGAACCCAATCTCATAAAATGAGAGAATCATCCTTCTCTTTGGCATAATTCATTATAAATGTACTTTATGTAGTTTTTTCACGAAATAGTGTACACTTTATCCAGCACATCCATAAAACTTTTCCTTCTCTTAGTTTCTACACTATTTGAAAGGAAAAATCCTTCTCTTAGTTTCAACACTATTTGAAAGGAAAAATTAGTAGTTACATGTGTATATGCATGTGGTATGTTTTCCATATATACTAAGTTTACGGATCCACCTATTTGGAGAGTAAACGGGTAAATTTTTTGATGAAATCTTGTAAAAGATGATCTTTTGATTATCATCTCCACTAAATTTCATCAAAAAATTCAACTGGAAAGTTACTTACCAGTTGAATTTTTTAATAAAATTTGCTAGAGATGATCCAATAATGAAAATTGTCTTCACCAAGTTTTTGTCAAAATATTTATCCGTTTACCACCTCAAATGGCCCAATCCGTAAACTTTGTCTGATTTGGTATGTAAAGAAAATATTCCATATATATATATATATATATATCACTGACAAAAAGTATATCCATATTTGTTTCATTTGATTTATTTGTCTTTCCAAATACATATAACCAACAAAATTTAGAAAGCAAGCACAAATATCATGGGATATAAAAGAGCTATCGCCCCTAGTTTAGACATTGTGCACAATATTTGAACCCATTATTCCAAATATACAATGTTGTGCGAACCATCATTAAAATTGACTTTGATACAACCTAGGTCTGAATTATTTGTCACCCATTCAAAATGGACCTATACAATGTAATAACCTAGTACAAAAATGTTATTGCCAATGCAGTTTTGGCCTCTGCAAAACAATTAATGCATTAAATAGTTGTACATTATTCTTCAAAGCTGTGGTATTTCTCCTATAGAAGCCATTTGTCTTTTGGCAATAGTCAATAGAGCCGCCCAACCTAATATTCTTATACACAACCAAGTCCATTGCCCTAAGAAGGTAAAACATATTCATGTATCCGGTGCAGAATTTCATGCATCGAGCAGCACAAGATTCGTGTTAGATCTGCAAAACATTGGGCCCCAAATGCAACAATGTACCGACGCCACATCATCAGGTCACTTTATTTTGTCAATTTAGCGGGACCCTACAAGATACCCCTCTAGGCCAGTTACACACAAAAATAGTTTCGGGCAATGGCATTTGCGAATTTGGACCGTTACTTTAATCTTAGATGCTTCAAATTTTGGCAGGTGGTTTCTGTCCAAACAAGACTCCGCCGGAGGGAAACACTACTTGTCAAAATATAAGCCATCGAATGTTAAAGGAACTGCCCACGTTTACTACTATATTCAAGGAGTTGGATCTTGAATAAATGGCAATCCATTGAGAGATTTGGAGTACACTTGGTTGGAGTAGGAATGCAAAAATAACCTCAATGTGTTTAATCATATCCTTTGGTCCATACAGGAACAGAGTATATCAATGTCCCCAAAGCAAACGAGATACTTATCGTGATCATGGCATAAGCGTACGCTCTCCAAGGTTGGCTACTCTGTCTCATTGCATGGAACTCGGCCATGAAAGTAGAAACAGTACTAAGACAACCCAATAGCCCAAATTGTATGCCGTTTGCAACTGTTTCACAGTCTTTTGTATTCACCTATATCAAGCAAATCAAACATCTTCATGAATGACTAAACACACACACATATTACAAATGTGTATATAATATATATATATCATGTCTTCTATAGAGGACAGTCCTCTCTGTAAGAAAAACAAAGACCATCCATTATGAGTGGGAAATGGATGAGTTTTATTAAGTAAAATATGATGAGCAGATCATCTACACCAAAATTAAGTCCCCGATAAACTGCCACTGCTGCTCTATATTTCAAAGGGGCCAAACTAATGTCACTAAGTTGAGTTGATGAACAGCTAGAGAATGATTGAAAACACTACTAAGTCATAGGAGAAATAGGAAAACGAGAGAAGTGACTGGGTAAGATGTTCTATTACTTTTTCAATTGTTCTATGGAATCCGATTCTTTGGGGGACCGGTAAGAAAGTTTTCCACGAAAAACAAGGGGAGGGGGCGGGGGTGAGAATTGGAGAATATCTCATCACTTTTCTCTTCTCATTTAACTTAATTGTTTTTCCAATCATTCTCAAGCAGTTCTATCAAACCAACCCCAAGGATACTACGTTCGTAAAGATAGTGTCCCCAAATTAATATCAGTAAGGGCATTTTAGTAATTTAACAAGTCATGCCAACTCTCAAGCTTTGCAAAATCATCAACCAAGGACTAAATGATAGTTATAAAAATATGAAAGGGACTTCAACTTCCATTAAAATATGAGTTCTTAAACATTGTTTCAGTTGAATTTTTCATCTTTTGCTTTTTCTGTTTTTTAATACACGCCGTTATAGACCCAGTGTTCGAGGGGGATGTAGGGAAGGGGACTCGAACTTGAACTCAACCCATTAATACAAAACTTCACATCACCTGCTGGGCTATTTTCTTAGTAGTCTTGATTGCGTTAACATTATAATTTTCTTAAAAATGGGAAAGTCAAACAGACTCTTAATTTGGGACAGACAGAGTATTTTTACTCGTATAAATGGAAAACACGAAAGGGGTGAACAAAGGAACATGGAAAAGCTCACCACTTTCTTGACTGTTGCAAGGGCCGCCATGATGCAAGCTGCGGAAACATTGGCAATAAGAGTCCCAAAAGGAACCCATTTCAACGAGCCCGATTTTCCTAAGCCGCGTCCATTGAGCCGAGCTAGGAACCACCTGATCCACACACCGGGTGGTGCAACCAAGCAAGCCAACCACAACTGAGCTTCGCTACCACCATCGTCAAACTCTCTCTTCAACAAAGCGCCGCTCACACCCCATAACACACCTAGCATCAATAATAGCACAATAATAACTGCCAAATGACGCCTTAGGTTAGCGACTTTCCAATTGTTTGTAGAGGTACAATCCAAATTTGGGCCTTGTCTTTTGAGGATCCATTTGAAACCCGCTGCAGTTTCAACCCCAAAAATGATGGAATATGCAGCAAGAATCAAGCCTGCAAATAATTTAGAGGTAAACAAAGTTATAGGGGGCTGGTTTTTTGGGGGTTAAATAGTTTTAGATGAAAGGTAATATTGTGAAAAAGATTCACCAATTGCCTATTGGCAATTCTTTACTATTTTTGTACAAAATTGCATAGTTATAATTTGGGTTTTTTGCTTTGTCCCCTTCATAGGTGGGAATCTCAATGTATTACATAGAAGCGGGGGATTAAAGCGGATTAAGTCAAAGATTGCGTTAAAGAAAGTAGATAGTACCACTTATTTTTATGTAATTCTTTGAGATTCCCCCGCATGTAGGGGAAAAATCTTAGCATTTATGAAAACATAAGGGAAAGTCTAATTTCAGATTAAGAACAGTGGGCAAAACAAAATAAAATAAAGTGTTTATAACTTATGCAGATAAAAAGATTCACCCAAAATAAGTGAGAATACTCTTTCATATCACGGTGTTGGAAAATGATGGATTTACCTATGAAAATGCCGAGCACAGCAAACATCCACTTGCCTTCAACACTGAGTTCGAGCATTTTTTGGTTCCAACCACTGAATGTTGTAAGGCTTCCCAAGTAACCGGTCGTCAACCCAATGGCCAAATGGTCCGAAACTTTGGTTATATCTCTTTTGAAAACAACGCCCCACCACCCCATCAAGAACGAACCAACCTGAAAAACGTGGGTGTAAATTTTCATGAGGACAGGTACAATAAAAAGTATTCCCTCTGCCTCCAATTAAGAGTCCATGTTCAACTTTCACAATTTTGAAGAATACACTAATTTGATCACAATCAATGGTTTAGAACAGAACTTGTTTCCTATCATGAGTTTTGGTACATTGATTGGTATCTGAAAAAGAAACTATTCTTAATTTGAGAGACTACGTGTGTGCAGTTCACACGAGAGAGAGAGAGAGAGAGAGAGAGAGAGAGAGAGAGACCATATTAGAAGGAAGATCGAGGTACATGTAGCTTTTGTCACTTGTAGCTCCAATGTCTCCAGGACCAAAAAGTTTTTGCAGTAAATACCTTGTTAACACCTGCAAAATACTACATGAAAAAAATCAGTTCCTTATTTACTGATTCAGATGCTACTTTAATCAACCCCTTCAATTACTAAATTGCAGTAAGTTTCATTCATAAAAAAAGCACACCAGTAGCCGCAAATAAGAAACAAATTCTTAAGAGAAATATATCTCTAAGATCATTTACGTGTGCCTAGAAACCGGTAACTTGAATGCATTTCTAAATCCACAAAATCAGTAACATCTTTCACCAAGTTTAGTAGCTCCATATTTATCATCGGATGAACCTTTCAATTTTTATTAAAGACTGAAGCTTCATTGAGATATAGAATTCACTACGTAGATACCATGTAGAGACATTGCAGGGGATGGTCTTTCTGTAAATTTTGCCCATGTGTAAGAAGGAAATAAGGTTTTGCATTTAAATTACTCCAATAAATGTTCCAGCGTTTGGGTTACAAAGGGTAGAAAAGAAATCTATTTCCTTGAAATCCTCTTACGTGGAATTGGTTTCCACGCAACATATTCCACAGGTGTTTGTATGCTTAGTCTCCTCCAGAAAGTAAATTGCAAAGCGTCACCCCTTTATTTTCTGTTTAATTCAATACTTAACCCTCACACAGAGAATCACTTCCCCTGTTTGGGGGAAGAAAACAGGTGAGATGGCCATCTCATGGAATTGGTTTCCATGGAAAAGTTAGTCTATCAAACACCACAAAAGATGGAAAATAATGGGTTTCACCCATTTTCCATGAAAATAGTACCTATCTATAGGCCTAGAAAAATGAGACATGAGATCAAAACATGATAAAAATTGACACGAGATTATCAGATAATGGGTCAAGCTTTGTCAGTTTCCAGTCACTTAAATCAAACAGCAGAATGAACTGGAATCCAAATGACAAATAATACGCAAATTTCAGTCAAATAAAATTATTTACAGCATATAAAAAGTGGTCAGCATATTACCCCAAGAATCCCAAATACTGCGAGATAAATTAGGCAAGTAATATACTCCAATAACCATGGCACCTCCGTTTTATTTTCCTGCATATAAAACCATGTGCCTCATAAGTTACATGCACACATTTGAATGATCATAGATGATTTAGTGGTCCCCATGAATATCAGTCAATAAACACGGGCGGGGCCAGAAATAATTCTTAGGTGGGGCACTTATAAGAATCATGTGTTACTTTTCTTTGCACTTTTGAAAAATTATCCATTAACCATTAACACTTTAATTATATATCAAACGCGTGTAAATTATAGTATGCTACTAGAACAGAGAGATGTCAAATAAAAAAGAAAGGCGGGGGAGGGGGACGAAAGAAAGAAGGGGAAAGGTATTATAAGTTAATTAATTTTTTATTTATTACTCCCTCCATATCACATTGATAGTCCCACTATCCTTTTTGGAATGTCTCAAATTGATAGCCATTTCTTTCTGGGGACATAATTAACATACCAAATCGCACAATAGAAAATACGTTGAATGATTGACCATTGATCATGTCAATTAGTATTTTTTTAGAAGTACCAAAGTCAAAATGAGACTATCAACTTGAGAACAGGGACAATAGATAATAATTACTGATCTTGGTAACAATGAGCAGTAAGTTGTCAAGATGTACTGTAAAAACTAATTATTAGCTGATTTGTACAGCTATAATATCCCTAGAATCTTGCCAATATCTTAGCTGGTTTGGAGATATCTTCCATAGCCAGCTTGCCGAACTGGATTATGTGCAATGGAGATGGTAGCTTTGTTATCGCAGTATACTTTCATAGGCAATGGATGAGGGATTCCTAATTCTTCCAATAACCTCTTGATCCAAATTGGTTCACAAATACCCAAAGCAAAGGCTCGAAACTCAACCACGGCACTGCTTCCAGCCACCACATGTTGCTTCTTGCTACGCCAAGTATCCAGGTTACTCCGTCTTTATTTTCATTCTCTTCAATCACATAGTTTATTAATTTTATAGAATATTTTATCTTCGTTTCTTAAATCTAGACATTTAATACCTGTATTTCTTTGGATTTCCTTTTTCTTCTGCTTTGATGCAAAGGCAAAGCAATATTTAGGTACCATTAAATACAATATGTTCAACATACAATGCTAAATGAGGATGAGTGGGGAGGAAGACGAAGGGTGGCGGCCATGTGAATAATTAATTTACAAAATAAAATATACAAAAAATGTTGTTCTGAACTTAATGCAAAAGTAAAATGCGAAACATATACAAACCAATGTTTTAAATAGCGATAGCGCAGGCAATAGCGTTTTGGTTCCGGCAGCGTGTAGCACAAATAGCATAAGCTATTCGGGACTCCAATAGCGTAATAATTAAAAAAACAAAAAATAATATTATACTAAAGAACATTAGTAGTAAAAATCCATTAAAACACTTCAAATAACAATAACACAAAAATCCAAGTAACAAAACTTTCAACTCTAAAGTTAAAATTCAAACACATCAAGCACTATCCTTTTTAGAACTTGTAGACAATGTCACAAAAGGATTCAAGTAAAACGAGCCTTGGATTCAAGTAAAACGAACCTAGGATTCAAGTAAAACGAGCTAGGATTCAAGAATACCTTATATTTATATGAGATGGAGTAGAGAAAACAAAGGGGTAACGTCGACTAGTGGAGAGGGAGGCGATGTCGACTACTGGAGGAGGAGGAGAAGACGTTGACTAGAGAAAACGAAAACAGAGAAGACATCGTTGACGGGAGAAAACAAAAACAAAGGAGATGTCGTTGACCGAAGAAAACGGTCGACTGGTGATGTGATCCAGCCTAGATCCAGTTTCTATTCAATCATGGTGGTTCGTGGCATTCCAAATGATGATCCACACATAATGGCAAACAAGGATAGAGCATGAAAATTCAAAAGGAATTCCATAGAATTTCACATGCTTGACGCAAGAAGCTTGAATGATAATCATGCATTTCAAGGAGTTCTTAAAGATTGGGCATTGGAGTTTAAGATGAAGAAAGCCCAAAGTTAAAAGGTGAAGAAATCATAAGAAGTGTTTCCTTAAAGTGTGGGCACGCCAAAGCTGGGAATTGTGACCAAAAGGCAGAAGTATTGTTTTGATAAGGCGCAGGCACGCCTTAAAGTCCGAAATTCAACCTTATTTTTCTAGCGTGTTCTCACGAGTCACGACCGGCGAAGAATTTAATTAGTTTTATTATTATTTTGGCAGCTTATTTATTTCTTTAATAGGCCTTTTATTTTAATTAGGAGATAATATTTAGTTTGTTTCCTTTCATTAGGATTCCTATTTTTAATATGAAATAGTTTCCTTATTGTTTTAGGATTCTATTGCTTTGTTGATCCTATTTAAAGGAGGCACAATATTGTTTTTATTAATGAAGTTATAAAGACAATTATGATTAATTAAATCGAGAGTTTTTTCTTTGTGTTCTCTAAGAACATGTTGAGCATGTTGAATTGATTAATTCATGTGTTTCTTGACTTATCAATCTAGCATCCACACTAGATTGTGGCGTCTTTCATTATACCGAGGTTCGCGCTTCTTTAAGCGTTAGGTTTAGGTTTTCATTATCCATCAATTCGTTCTATTCCAAGGTTCTAGTCTCAATATAGACTACGGGTCAAGGATTCATAAACAACCTGGTTAGAAGTACGAACCGGGATCGCATCAACTGGGCACCGACTTAAAGCTATTGAGGAGAAAACAACAAATGCAGGATACGACTGAGCTAGTGAGGTTTCATAACTTATTAAACCTGATTTTCACTTTGCTGAATAGCGTTGGTATTTTGCAAATAGTGTGAAAAATTCATGCTATAGCGTGTTATTTAGCAAAAAGAGTGCCACTTTAGCAAAACCTCAATGTTGTTTGTGCCCTACGCTATCTTACACACGCTACGTAGCGTTCTAATCCAATTTCACTCTATAGCGCGCTATTCAACGCTTTTTAAAACACTGATACAAACCTTTAGTTTCTCTTGCGTTTAAACAGCTTTAACTGTTTTAATACATATTCCACTCCCCCTCTCAACATTGCTCTTCTTCCTTCCTATTCTATAGCTCTTCCTGAGGATACTAGGGTTATACTGGTTCATTTGAAACAAGGCCCTTATCACTGCCTCGTACACTGCACCCCCATATCTGGTCTTCAGACTCTTCATTTTCTCATCATCTTCATCAATTATTTCCATAAGGTTTCCTCCAACCATGATTACCTTAAAAGGATGCTAGCTAGCATCCCGAAGGTAATCCTCCCTCAGGGAACATAGCTCTAACACCTTTTCCAGTGCTTATTTCTTGAGAGTATTTTCTCTTTGCAGCTTCATAGAATGGCTTCTCATCAATCTCCCCATTCTCCTTACAGCAATTAGGAGTCTACACCAAAGAATAATCGAACTTGAAGGGAAATTATATGAAAAGCAACAGCTAGAATTGGAGATAGAGCAAATGAGGAGACAGATAAAAGTGATGAAACAAATGAGAAGGATCGAGATATGGAAGCTAAGAAGAAAATGCAGTCAATCCAAGAAGAACTTAAGGAGAAGAAAGAAGACCTCGAGGCTTTGGAACTAACAAATCAAGCTCTCATTTTCAAAGAGTAGAAAACAATGATGAGTTGCAAGATGCTCGTAAAGAGCTCATAGACGGTTTGAAGGACAGCCTGAAGCCGGAGTCTACACCAAAGAACAATCGAACTTGAAGGGAAATTATATGAAAAGCGACAGCTAGAATTGGAGATAGAGCAAATGAGGAGACATATAAAAGTGATGAAACAAATGAGCAAGGATCGAGATATGGAAGCTGAGAAGAAAATGCAGTCAATCCAGGAAGAACTTAAGGAGAAGAAAGAAGACCTCGAGGCTTTGGAACTAACAAATCAAGCTCTCATTTTCAAAGAGTAGAAAACAATGATGAGTTGCAAGATGCTCGTAAAGAGCTCATAGACGGTTTGAAGGACAGCCTGGGCTTCATTGCTGTAAGGAGAATAGGGGAGACTGATGAGAAGCCATTCTATGAAGCTGCAAAGAGAAAATACTCTGAGGAAGAAGTACCGAAAAAGGTGTTAAAAATTGTGTTCCCTGTGGGAGGATTACCTTCGGAATGCAAGCTAGCATCCCTTTAAGGTCATCATGGTTGGAGGAAACCTTATGGAAATAATTGATAAAGATGATGAGAAAATAAAGAATTTGAAGGCCGAATATGGGGGTGCAATGTACGAGACAGTGATAAGGGCCATGTTCAAGATGAACTAGTATAACCCTAGCAAGCAGTACCCTCAGGAAGAGCTATGGAATAGGAAGGAAGAAGAACAATGTTGAGAGAGGGAGCAGAATATATATTAAAATAGTTGAAGCTACTTAAACACAATAGAAACTAAAGGTTTGTATATATCTCGCACTTTACTTTTGAGGTAAGTTCAGAACAACATTTTCCGGATGTTTTATTTTGTAAATTAATTATTCACATGGCTACCACCCTTCGTCTTTCTTCCCCAGTCATCCTCATTTACCATTGTATGTTGAACATATTGTATTTAATGGTTCCTAAATATTAAGAATTAGTGGCTCCTCTGATGTATTAAAAGATTTTGTGCTTGTTAGTATTTATTTCTTTATCCCTATGCCTTCACATCAGAGCAGAAGAAAAAGGAAATCCAAAGAAATACAAATATAAAATGTCTAGATTTTCAAAAGCATGGAGTGAGAGAAACGAGGATAAAATATTCAATAAAATTCTAGAAAATTTATAAAGTATGTGATTGAAGAGAAAGTAAATAAAGATGGGGGTAATCTGGCTACTTGGTATTTGTGAACCGTAATGAATATCATGCTTAATACCCTCCCTCACGTGCGAGTATCCAAAGAAATACAAATATTAAATGTCTAGATTTTCAAAAGCATGGAGTGAGAGAAACGAGGTTAAAATATCCAATAAAATTCTAGAAAATTAATAAACTATGTGATTGAAGAGAATGTAAATAAAGATGGGGGTAATCTAGCTAGTTGGTATTTGTGAACCGTAATGAATATCATGCTTAACACCCTCCCTCACGTGCGACCCCATACTCGCACGTGTTGGAGATGAAGGTGCCAATGCTTTAACCTTGGACCTCTCAGAAAACCAAGCTCTAATACCTAGTTAAGAATCATCTCTCCCAAAAGCTTAAGTTGTTAGGAGAAGGACCCGTAATGAATATCATGTTTAATACGCATAATCCAGTTTGGCAAGTTGGCTATGGAAGATATCTCCAAACCAGCTTGAAGGAGAGTGTTGGAAAATGCTAAAATTAGAACAAATCAGCTAAGATAGTGGGATGATTCTAGGGATATTATAGTTGTCAAGAACAGGGGGCGTGTCTAATATTGCATATAAATATAGGAGCAAGGTAAAAAAAAAAAACGCAAACCAAAAAGGGTCACAAAGAAAAGGGGGATAAAATTAAAAACTCACTCTCTCTTTGCCTTCCGTGTGAATAATTGCATCAGTGGAAAGTGGGGATATAATTTCCATGGGCAAAGGTGATACTGGTGATACTGTATTTGACAAAATCGGATCATGGGACCAAAACCCATAAGATTGCAACACAACATCCTCTTGGATACGGCCACTATTTGTATTGTGCCTATTAATGTGAAGTGCTCGATCCGAAATATCACCGGCATTAGAAACAGAATCATCTTCCAAATCATCGTTTATTTGAGAACCTGAAGTTCTCCTCCTTAAGGAAGCTTCAAATCTGCTTGAATGGCCAAAAGATCCAATTCTCCTGGGTTCCAAATTATCACTCTCTCGGTCCATAATCTTTGTTCTTGATTAAATGAATTACTGCAACTTCATTGAAAAGGAGTAGACTTAGACCCAATAGAAATGAAACTTTGATGTTGATTAATTGATTAAATGAGATGAAAGGCATGTGATCATGACGAAAATACTTGCAAAATTTCTTATGCTATTAGTAACTACCCTTTTGGAAACTAGCAATCTGTTTATCATGTGATGCCACTTAATCAAATAGTTATAACAAGAAGAGAATCTTGAAATAAACAAAAATATACATTTAAGAATGTGGGACTATGATACTGTAAATATTGCCAAATCAAAAGTCAGCCCATAACTGTCGGCAGAAAAATATTCAAGAAGAGACGAATATTATAAATTAAAGCTCATTGACAGTGAGAAAACCCATATGCTACCAATTTTAAATATGCTTGCTGTAGTACTATCTATCAAATCATAGACATTATTAATACAGTCACACAAATAAGGCCTTGAAATGAAAAATATACACCGTCCGTGGCTAATTAAGATTCCATGTTTGACTCACATTTTTTAATAATGCACAAATTTCATCACAATCAATGGTTTAGAACAAAACTTGTTTACTGTCATGAGTTTCAACACATCGATTGTGTTCTAGAAAGGAAAGTGGACTATTAATTTGGGACATCCCAAAAAGAAAAAGTGAACTGTTAATTTGGGACATCCCAAAAGGAAAAAGTGGACTTTTAATTTGGGACAGAGGGGGTATAATTGTTTCTACTGTTTTCTTAGTTGCCTATATTGACTGCCATAAGGTTGAAGACAGGTTGATCTACACAGAATTTATAAAAATTTGAAGGGAGACTTTATTGAAAATCTACAAACTATGCCTAATTCAAATTGAACAAGTAAACTTTGTGAGTTTGTGCCTAATTCAAACTGAAAATTTACAAGCTGTATTTTCAATTACAAGGACACCCAATAATATATATGAATATCCAATCTCAAAGCATGACAAGCATCCAACGCAAAATTCTTGTTTCTAATCTTACTATTGTAATTATTTGATTCATATATCTTGCAAAAACAATTTTGATGAAATACTTTATATTGTTCTTTTTTTTTGGGGGGGAAAGGAAGGTCCAAAGTCTCTTGCTGTTAACAAGAATAACAATGAAAATCCCCCTCCCGAACCCCAGGTGAGACTAGAATTCAGGATGTCCTGGGTCCGGGTGGGCGCCTTGTTCTTTTCTAATCATCATATAACCAAAGTCTAGAGAGAAAGGGATACAGATTGTTTGATTTGCATTCTTTTCGCCAAATTCATCCATCTGCTTTAATTAGTTTTTCTCCTAATTCAGAAAGAAATTTGGATTTTTCCTCGCCAATCATTATATTCAAATTATATATAGAGGGAATGGGGAACAGCTCGAGTTGGCAATTCATTCTCATAGAGCAATAGAAAGGTTTTGAAGTGGTGGATCTGAGTTGCAGAAACTTGTATTGATCGGTTGATCTTTACTAGTAAACAGGATTACAGTTAATTAAGCTTTGATTTTGGGATTTAATAGAGCTAGTTGCTAGATAGATTAGAGATCGGGAAGCCAACTGGCCGAAAGCATTTGGGGAAGACACTGCTGTCTTCATCAACATGTCCCAAGAATTGAAAGAAGAAGGGAACAAGCTCTTCCAAAAGCGCGACCATGAGGGTGCAATGTTAAAGTACAAAAAGGCCCTCAAATTGTTCCCTATAAACCATATATTGCATATTTATGGAGCAATATGGCTGCTTGATATATGCAACTCGGTCTTGGCGAGTATGCAAGAGCCATACACGAATGCAATTAGGCACTTGAAGTTGCCCCTAAGTATAGCGTTATTGAAGACCGCAAGGTGCTATGAAGCTTTGAATGGGCTTGATTTGGCTTTTAGATGTTAACAGTTTCTTGAGTATGGAACCCAATAATTTGACAGCTTCCAAGATTGCAGGTAAGTTGAAAAACACTATTGATCTGAAGGGTCTCGAGATTGAGGACAAAGAAACACGATTTGGTCTCAATTACAACAACCGATGAGTTAAGGCAGGCCGAAGCATTGGGTGATCCTCAAGGTTCTTTGAGACTATACATTGCGGAAGTTAGTCTACATAAAGAGCTGCTTTACAAAATCAACGACGAATTTCACCAAGAATAAGGATTTGAAGAACAAATAATCTTTCATTAAGGATTTGATCATCCACTTTGTGAGGCTTTTCAAGAACCATATTGGCTTCAATTCTGATGATAAGGTCCTCTTCTAAGATTACTTAATTAAAAAAACAATTGGTAAATAATAAAAAAAAAATCAACATATTAAGGGCAGAAACAGTCCTCTTCTAAGATTACTTAATGATAAGGTCCCCCAATTCATCATGTCGATCCGTAATAAGTCACTCTCACCATCATTATTTTAATCTAGAAAACTTAAATCTATAAAAGATTAAATTGCCGGGAAAATCAAGTGGAGCCCATAATCAGTAACTTTTTGGTGAAAGACAAAAGTGAAACTACAAAAACAGCACTTCAATCTTCTCTTACAAATAAATAAAATAAATTACTTTCAGTTTAAGGTTTAAAGATGTGTCTTCCACTAAGAGAGCAACATAGCAAAAAAGGCAAAACAATTAAACATTCTAATACAAAATTGACACAACACTAAACAAATATTAATAAACCCACATACAAACACATGCAGGGAAAGAAATACAAATTCAAGAATCAATAGATGAAAATAACCCAATATTAACCAAACCCAGAACAAGAAATTTAACACCCAGATGAAGGAAAAAAGAATGAGTTATTAAATTCTATAGAGAGAGAGAGAGAGAGAGAGTACCAGAACTTGAATTTTGTTAATGAAGTAATTCACCACTGTTATCATCAATAAGGAAATGTGGGGTTGGTTTGTTTTTGGGTTCTCTCAGGAAAGTCCTTTGAAATTCATCCATTGATTATTAGATTAAAGTAGTGGCTGAAAACTTGAGGTGCGGATTTCAAGAAGGGAGCCTTTTGGTATTATATACACAAAAGTCAATGATCCAAAATTGTTTGTAATGGTAGATAAAGAGTTTTTTTTTATTTTTTTTGGGTAGAATGGTAGATAAAGAGTTATTGACCCTTGGATCATCAAATTCACAAACTGAAAATATCACGTGATGCTCCCTTACAACTTCTTAGACGTGGCATTTTACACCCAAAACGTAAAACCGACCTTAAATATCTTGAATCGAAGGAAAAAAAATCGAATTAAATTGAACCGATTAAAATTAGTCATCGAAAAATTTTGAAATGTATAATAGTGACATCTCACTTCTAAATTACTGTATTTAAAAATTTAGGAGAAAAAAAAAAGTGAAAATATTAATCCAAAGAGAAGAAAAAGGAAAAGAAAATCCGTCCATTGTTTGAGAGTTTAAGATTTTGTGTGTGTCAAAAAAATAATTATATTTTAAAAATTTATTATGTGTTAAACTTTTCTAAATCCTAATCACCCCCATTTATTTAGTGTTTGTCTTTGACCCGGTGTCTTCAAAGACACCCCCCATTTATCAAACACGCTTCACTCTCTCACTCTTTGACCAGCCGACTTTTTCTTTAAAATAAAGTAGTTTTAAAACTTTATTAGATCAATGTAATACTTTTTAATTTAATTGAGAAAATTGACTTCTTTAAACTAAAGTAGTTTTAAAACTTTATTAGATCAATGTAATACTTTTTAATTTAATTGAGAAAATTGACGTAGCAAAAAGTTATTAATAAGATATAAATTCACAATTTAAAAAAAATACTCAAATTTTATTAAAAAGATAGTCTATCTTTAATGATTATAATGAAATCTTCTTTTAATTCGAAAAAACTGTCAAAAATAAAAAATCGCATAAATTATGAGATTCTGCTGTGTTGATCTCAAGGATCACGCGAGATTTGATGGAAGTCAAATCCAACTTTCTAAACTCAACTTATTGTGTCATTAAAACCTGCCTTAAATAATAAAAACGAAGATTCGAAGGTTTAAACGAAAAAATTTGGTCAAAAAACAACGTGCATCATCGCTAGGAGCGATGACTTGATTTCTCTTAGCCATTTCGGGTCAAATTAACCAGGCTCCAGGCAATTCTAATCTCGTCACTTTTTTAGCCATACTGGTTTACGACGATTCAGTGTAATTAAGTACATATCCATTATCTAAGATGTTCCACTCATTTGTGACGGCCAGAAGGCGAAAAAATTCTATTCCATACTTAATTGATGAAGATGGCCGTAGGTGTACTTGGGACAATGGTTTGCAAGAACTGATACTCGGGTATTTTTCAGATTTGTTCGATTCAAAAGGCAATAATGCAGAGGAGGTTTTAGCTGCGGTTAATAGCAGAGTTACGGAGCTACAAAATCAGTCCTTAGCTCGAGAATTTACAGCTATGGAGGTGGAAGAAGCTGTGAAGTCTATGCATCCTAATAAGACCTCGAGCCCGGACAACTTTAACTCGGGCTTCTATCAAACGTATTGGACCAAGGTTGGACCCGCCGTTACAAAGGCATGCTTGGATTGTCTCAACGAATGCAAACTTTTGGAGGGCCTTAATGACACGGTAATAGTACTTATCCCTAAAGTGAAACAACCGGAGAAATTATCTGATTTACGCCCTATTTACTTATGCAATGTCATCTTTAAAATTATGACAAAAATGCTAGCTAATCGACTGAAGCGGGTCTTAAATTCTGTTATCTACGAATCACAAAGTGTTTTTATTCCTGGCCGCTTAATAACTGATAACGTTATGGTTGCTTTTAAGGTGGGACATTATATCAAGCGTAAGACTAGGGGAAAAATAGGGGTGGCTTCCTTAAAAATTAATATGTCGAAGACATACGATCGAGTGGAATGGGGGTTCTTAGAAAGTATGTTGCGAAGGATGGGTTTTTGTGAGAGATGGATTGATTTGATTTTGATGTTTGTGTCATATGTTAAATATGTTGTTAGACAGGAAGGCAATGAAATGGGCCTATCGTCCCTTCGCAAGGCCTTCGGCAAGGGGACCCTATTTCACCTTACTTATTTCTTATTTGCGCGGAGGGGTTCTCTTCGCCCATTAATAAAAAGGTTAAATCAGGGCTTTTACATGGCTGCAAGGTGGCTAGAAATGCGCCAAAGGTATCACATCTTTTCTTTGCTGATGATAGTTTCCTGTTTTTTACTTCTACTACTGCTGAGAGTACTACGATTAAGAATTGTCTTCATTCCTATGAGATAGCATCAGGGCAGAAAGTAAATTTTGCTAAATCCTCTATTTTGTTTAGTTCTAATACTGATGAGGATACTTAGCACAATATTACTGACATGTTGGGAGTTGAAGTTTGTTTGAATCATGGAAAATACCTCGGTGCTCCCTCTCTTATAGGAAGAAATAAAGCCGAAGTTTTTCAGTTTGTTAAGGAGAAGGCCTGGAGACGTATGTTTGGGTGGAGAAATAAAAATTTCTCTCGAGCGGGTAAAGAAATCTTGGTAAAATCAGTTATTCAAGCCATTCTCAGTTATATCATGAGTGTGTTCTTATTACAGGTTAATGTGATGACTTGGAGAAGATGTTGAATAGTTTTTGGTGGGGAAAAAAGAAAGATGGGTCGAATAATATTAGGTGGAGGAGTTGGGATAAATTGTGTAATAAGAAAGTTCATGGAGGCTTGGGTTTTTGAAAAATTCGAAGATTTAATATTGCAATGCTAGGGAAACAAGCTTGGCAACTCCTTTTTAATTCTAATTCCCTTTGTGGTAAAAATTTTAAAGCTCGATATTATCCAAATTTGAACTTTTTAGAGGCTGAGTTGGGGACTAATCCAAGTTATATCTGGCGTAGTATTGTGGTTAGCAGAGATGTTATTAAATAGGGTGGTCAGAAAATTATTGGTAATGGTTTGGAAACTCGTATATGGGGTGATCCTTGGTTAGCTTGTTCGGATAATCCTTACATTGAATATGTTTGTGATGAAGGGCTAGCAGAGATTACGGTAGATGTTTTCTTGAAGCCGGGGTTTACGGAATGGGATGAAGATATCGTGAAAAGCTTATTTTCCAAGAGAGATCAAGATGAAATTTTGGCACTCCCGCTGTCTAGATCTCCTAAATCAGATCGTTGAGGTTGGGCGTGCGACTCTAAAGGCATGTACAATGTTAAAAGTGCCTATAATTATTTATTCTTCCTCAATCAGCAGGTGATAGCCTCGACGGTGGTTGATTGGTGTAGCGTTTGGAATTTAAAAGTTCCTCCTAAAATAAAGAACTTTGTGTGGCGTGTGATTGATGGTTGTTTACCCACAAGAGATAACCTAGCGGCTTGAAGAGTAAACGTGGAGCCGACTTGTGCCTTGTGCAATCAACACCCTGAAATAGCTATTCATGTTCTAGTCAAGTGCCCAGTAATTCAGCAAGTGTGGCGTGGTTCAGCAGAGGGAGTTCTAGCGATGGATTTTCAGTCGATACCGCAATGGTGGAACTATATTTCTAGCCATTTTAATCAGTAGAAAGTAGCAGCAGCAACAACAATTATCTGGAGTCTTTGGGAAAGATGAAATTCAGCCATTTTTGGCACGGGCACGTCTCCAGCGTCACACATTTTAAACCGAGCGTCAATGGCTCTTGGTGAGTGGCTTTCTGCTAATCATAAGGCAGCAACTATTGTTCCTGTAGCAGTAGAACAGTGTAGTATAACAAGGTGGGTTAAGCCTCCTCCAGGGGTGTTTAAATGTAATGTTGATGCTGCACTCTTTGCAAATAAATCTATGGGGTTTGGGGGCGTTCTTCGTAATTCAGATGGGGGTTTTATAGCTGCAATTCAAGGGAATTTACTTGGCAATTACACGCCTTTGCTCGCGGAAGCAATTGACTTAAGGGAAGTATTGAGCTGGGTTAAAGAGCAAGCGTCGGGCCCAATTTATATTGAAACGAACTCGCAAATTTTAGCGAATGAATTCAATAAAGCTTTGTTTAATTTTTCTAGTCTTGGTATCGTTATTGATCATTGTAAAGCCATTGTTTCGGTTATAGCGGATTGTCGCATTTCTTTTGTTTGTAGATCGGCAAACGTCGTCGCCCATAACTTAGCTAGGGGTGCGGTCTCTTTGTTGGGTCGGAAGGTGTTTCATTATTGTCCCTCGTTTCTTTCTGATGTAATTGTTTCTAATTTGAGCTAATATATCATTTTCTTTGCGACAAAAAAAAAGAAAAAAAAGAAAGCACATATCCGTTATCTATTCTACGTCAAAAATGAAATAATTTTATAACGGTGAGAGGAACTTACCTTTTTTAAGCATGATAACAATTGGCGATTTTGCAAGATTTTACAAGTTTGTAAATTTGGGAAGTACAAAAAATGTGAGCTAGTAATCACGTTTTTATCCATAAAAAGTTGAGTTGCAATCACGTTTTTAATAAGCTGAAAAAATAAAATACATCACCTAACTGACTAACTCCTTAAAACCTCGAGTCGCAATCATGGTTTTCACTATCCCAATTTTTTCCTCCTCTTCAGCGGACGCAACTCCTTCATTAGATTCAAAATCAAAAAGAATAAAATAACCGCTCCGTCCACTCTCTCCCATTTCGACTGGACCAAACTCCAAAGTGGGTCGGAAATATTTCCGGATCCAAATTGCCATTCTAAAGCCCCTTTAATTTGGATTTAAGGTGTTGTTCGATAACACTACTTAAATTTAAAATTTTAAAGTTTTTAAATTTAAGTGATTTCAAAGTTATTTGTTAACAAAAAAAATTAAGTAACAACTTATTTTTTTCACTTAAAACTGAAAACATAATTTTAAAGAGTGTAAAATATCTATTTTACTCTCTTGAAAACACACCACTTTAAAGGAAAGACTCGCTCACACTTTATAGACACTATCTTCTTCCATACGCAGATCCCCTCTATCCCTCTCTCTCCCATACGTAGATCCTCTCTGTCTCTTTCTTCCCTACGCAGATCTTCTGGGCCATCGACTGGAGCACCCGAAGCGTTGAAGCCACCAGACGCCAGAAATACTTATCAATTCTCTCTACTCTAATATCTCTCCTTTCATTCTTCTTCTTGTAATATATCTCTCTTCCTCATTCTTCTTGCAATATCTTTAGGGCATTTTTCTATCCTTATTTTGTCTATGATTTAGGGCAGAGTCACGACAACAAATGGTCACTTTGCGGGATGAAATTGCAAATTAATTATTTAGTGAAAATTATCATTTGTAATTGATATTTTCCTAGTATTTTGACTTATAAAACTATTATAGTTGATTCAACGATTTGAAGATATGATTATCAATGCTTAGTTAGTTTTACTTTGATATAAAATTATGTCTTTATGTTTTAAAATTTTATCAAGTTTACATATTTTATTTTATGAATTTTTGCATTTAGTGAAGTAATGGTGATTAGTAATTTTCATAAATGAAATGTGTTAGCTTGGTTGAAAAGTTTAAATTTTACGGTCTTTTTATTTCTTTAGAATCATGTGATCCAAATAAACAAATAAGGGCAAAATTGTCATACTAAAAAAATTCAGTTTTCAAATGTGTTATATTCAAAGAAACAACATTTTTTTAGATACAGTTTTTAGAACTAAACAAACAGGTTTTTCAATTTCAGTTTTTAGTTTTTTTAAACGCTACCTAAGTCTTTATATCGGCTTCTTTTAGTCAGGCCATCCAATATGGAATTGCTAAAATGTATGATAAATTGCTATTTTAGTCAGATAAATTCCATTATAAGAAAATGATCAAAATTTGAAGGGGTGGGTGACATTACAAATTTATCACATTAGACACTTGCAATATTACTTGCAATCAACTAAGGCTCCGTTTGATAGCAATATGAAAAATGAAAATAAAAACAATTAATTTAGGTGAGAAGATGGAAAATAAGTTGAGGCATATGGTGAGATACTCTCCATCTCATACTCATTTTTGTGAGTATATATGTACTCCATCCTCCTTAAATATTTTGTGGAAAAATTTTCTCCACCATCACCCAAAGAAAAATTTGTCATGGACAAAAGCAAAAAGTAAGAGTTAATCTCACCACATACCTCAACTTATTTTCCATCTTCTCATCCAAATTAGTTATTTTTTTTTCATTTTCCATGTTGCTATCAAACGGAGCCTAATATGACAAACTTTTGGCACCAAGTCTCGCAGAACTGGAAGAGTTTGTTGCGGATTGCTTGAATGCTCTTGCTTCCATTTATTTAATCCAATGCATTTTACCTCTTTTGGAGGCTTTGTTCTTACAAAAAAAATGATATTTAACAGATCATAAGAGTTGGATAAATAAGTTAATTCTTTCTACCAAATTTTTGATTGATCAGTTTGAAGTGAATTGTATCATTTTAAGTTACTAGTAAAATAATAGGCCTGCTACTTTAAATCTTGTTAAACATGATTGTTGTTTGAAATTTGGGATATCCAAGAAATAGGGGAGAAACTCCGCCAAAATTTCCAATTTTTATGGGTTGAAGTTATTCTAATGGGTATTAGCCTTAAAATCGATCATTGTGTTGAAGGTGTATAATGGGAAGTAGACGTGCTTTTCTTATGCTCTATTGGGGCAGTGAGAGAATTAATGGGGCGGCTTTACCTTGAAAAAAGACAGTTGTTATGAAGAATTAGTGGAGAAAGTTTATTTTGTTATGGATTTTGACCGCACGTCATCCACATTGAAGGGTTTTGATTATATTATGTTTTCTTTTCTTCTCTGCCTATATAAGAAGAAAAGTTAGAAATTATTAGTTGTTAAGCTCTTTATGTATTTTATTTGTTGGGTTTTTCTGGTTGTTTATGAGAAACCATAGGAGAATGGAAAATCCAAAATTCAGGTCTTATGATTTCCTTTCTTATTATTTACAGTTTACTACACAAAATTTTATCTTTTTTTTAAATGAAATATAATTTCTTATTAGCTTCCAATATAATTTCTACAAGTAATTTTGGTTTAACAGACATGTAATTTTTCTTCATACGATAATTTAAGATTCATGCAACGTAAACCATACATTGTAGGTCAATTAAAGTTTAGATCGATCCATTTGCACAATTTGTAATATTTTAAGACTCGTGTTTTGCTTTAATATTTTTATTATTTTGGATGCTAATCTTTTGCGTAAAAATGTATGTCCCATCCTTGCAATTGATTGCAAATTGCAATTTTCACAAAACTCATTTGAATGAAATGACAAGAATTCATTAGGAGGGGCCAAAATGATGGACAAAAGTTATTGTTCAATCTCAAAGGTCTTGATTTGGTAGAGTGAATTCTCACTATAATGATCAATCAAAATTCAAAAAGCTTCCAATTATTTTTATTTTTTCCCCTCTATAGCTACTTAGTACTCGTGCATTTTTTTTTTTTTTATTTATTCTTCATTTTTTCATTATTTTTTTTTCTTTTTTATCATTTATTTATTTATTTTTATTTTTTTTTTTTTTTATTTTTTATTTTTTATTTTTTATTTTTTATTTTTTATTTTTTATTTTTTTTTCTTATTTTATTTTTATATATATATTATATAATATATTTTTTATTTTTATATATATTATATATATATATATATTTTATCTTATTTATATTTTTATATTTTTTTTTCATTTTTTCATTTTTATCTCTTTTTTTATTATATTCATTTTTATCTCTTTTTTTATTTTTATTTATTTATTTATTTATTTTTTATTTTCATTATTTTTTCTTTTTTTTATTCATTTCATTTTATATTTTTTTATTTTTTATCAAAAACTTGTTGTGTTAAATTTTAATATACTCGCAAGCGCACGAATCAGTTTATAATATAGCGTATAAGCGAGGTCGATCCCACAGAGACTCAAACAGTATGTTTAAATTTTATCTTGTTAATCTTTTATTAATCCCTAATCTAGCCCAGAATAATTGATGAGAATCAAACTAATAAAATAAAACAAATAAAATAAAATAAAAGAGAGCAAGTAAATTAAATTAATAGAACTAAATTAAATACTAATAAGCAAGATAATAAAATTAATGAATTAATTGACTAGGGTTTTGGAGTCATATATTTAATATCATATTCCTTAGTATTCATGCACATAAACTCTACTCTTATCTTGCACTAATTTGGTCTCTCGACTCTATTAGATGCGGAAAATAAAATCAATGAAGTCTAATTAATTAATAAAATCCAATTGTAATTCTTCCACAGCCAAACTAATGTATAAAATCAAAACACCCACTATATCTATCAAAACACACCCTATATCCGCTCTTAACAAATCATAAGGTGAATTCAACAAAAAATAATGAGAATCCAGCTTTATTTTTATCAATTAAAACAGGCATCCAATATGAAGAATTGTGTTTAATATTAAATCATTAAATCGGTAGAGTCAATTGGCATGAATACGTGCAATGGAATCAATTAAATATACTCATCCTAACCCTAGCACAAATTTACGCTAGCATGATAAAAATTAAATAACAAATAGAATTAAAAGAAAACTTACTTGGCATTAAATTAAAAAGTAAATATAAATCTTCAATCTTCTAGTCTTCAAAGCAAAAATAAAAGAAAAGAAAAACAAAGAAAAGAGAGGAGAGAAAGAGGGAGGCCACGGCAGTCTGCTATGGCTCGCGGCTGTTGTTCCTCATTGTTGCTGCTCTTCATCTAAATATATAAGCCTTAATGTATTTCCTAGTGGGCTTAGGTTTATAATTGGCAATGGGCTTAAATAAATTAGGCTTGGTCCAATTCTTTGACAAGTGGGTTGACATTTGGAGGCAGAGCTTTTTAATGGCTGGTGAGTGGGCTTGGCCCATTTATTTGAATACACTTGAATTTTCGCCCATTTACGCTGCTGCATCTTGCGTCGCAATTTCGGATCCCGAGATGGCTGAATTAGAAAAAGTGCTGAACTGCAAAGTTGTAGATCTCGAAATTTTATTCAATTTAGGCTCAAGAATCACATTATTTGGAGTTCTGAGTAAAAAGATATGCATCCAGAAATATTGAGGACTTTTAGGTGTATTCACAAGCTTTAATTTCTTTATTTTCTCTATCTTCTTCAAATCTTTTCTAATACCTGAAAAGCATTAAAAATATAAATATTAGTAATAATATATGCTCTTCAAATTATAAATTAACGTAATAAATTATACTAATTCTTTAGCGCATCACGCGAAAGTTAGCCCGACCAACCTTGACATAGACAAAAAATAAATAATAAAAAACATATATTTGAGTATTTGACAACATGCATTGTCTTTGATATTATGGTTTTGCTTGTATTGCAAGGCCTCATCAAAGGCAGCAACTATTAGAAGGCTTCTGCTACTCAATATATATCTAAATGGCAAATGTTAGGGATCTTCAAAGTGATCAATAATTCAATACTGCTAACGTTTGCATGTTTATATCTTATATTATTTTTCATTTATGCACAGCAAATTGACAGCACCTGCAATTTATTTCCATTTATATTATTTAATCCATCAACCAAAAAATGAAAAAGCAAAAAAAAAAGAAAGTACTTTTGGTCAACCAATTTTCCTCTTCCCATGTTCAAACTTTTGAAACTTATGTCTATTAGTTCAATTAATGGTGATCCACAATGTGATATACGCTTAATTATGAGAAAATATTTAATACAATGGTTACAACGACCCGTGTTATCACTTACCCAATCAAATTGAGAAGGGAGAAATCACACTTTTTAGCAATTGGATTGATAAGTGATAACACGTGCCGATGTAAACATGGTATTGAATGTTTTTTACTTCATTACAAATAGCTTGGATGGAAGTCACTGGGGTTCGCTATAGTGTAGATGAACTAGTGATGGAGTTTAATGAAACCATTTGATTTTTGGTTGCATCATCCATCCATGAAAATGCTTAAATGGCATTTACTTGGACTAAGACAACCTAGGCTTTAATGAGCTATTGTTTTGTAATGGGATTCTCTTGATATATATATATATATATATATATTGTAGACGATTGAAAATAATAGTTGATTTATATAGTCTAAATAATTGTAATGCATGGCTATTTAAAGAGATAATCTCACGTTAATTTTTATTCAATTGATGTTATTAGAAAAGAATGGAATATACGTGGAAATGAGAGTAAACTGATAATAATAATAATAATAATAATAATAATAATAATAATAATAATAATAATAATAATAATAATAATAATAATAATAATATGATACGTATGAAATTTATCTAGAGATTTAGATATTTGATAATTGTATTCTTAAATTAATTGTGCATGTAAATGTTCAACAACCTTCTAAGTATAAATGTTTATAATTGTTTTAATTAAATCGTAAAAATCTTAACGGGATATTGAAAAATTGGACTTGTATGAAAATGTTTTCTGCAAAAGAACCAATGAATAATATTTTTGTAAATTAAAGGTCTATATTTGATCAAATTCTAAAAGGAGTGCAAAGTTAACTTTGTAGTAGATTTTTAAATTTTATTTTTTAATGGAATCATACAAAATTAAGTTCGCATTACATGTTTTTTAGCATATTATTATAAATAAGTGTTTAATTGACAGTTCTTTAGAATAATTTTAATAAGTTACATATTCAAAACCTATTTATTAATAAAATGCACATAATAATTTTTTCGGAGTTATGCAAAGTTAAGATTGCACTCTTTATTTTCTACAATATTATTATGTACTTGTATTTATTTGACGTTGTTTTAAAGTTTTATGAATGAAACATAATAATATACTTGTTAAAAAATATAAATACATCATGCAAAACAAATTTGCATTAAATGTTTTTGATTGCAAAGTTAAATTTGCACAAAACACAATTTGGTGTAATGTTAAGTTTGCACTCAACACAATTTTGTGTAAAGTTAAGTTTACATTCGGTCAATACCTTATTTTAAAACACAATTGATAAACAAACCCTTATTTCAGAATGATAATGATATCTAGACCCTTATTTCTAAAAATTTTGTGAAAAATATTGTCGTGCAAGACTTTTTACCTCAATGAAAAGAATAGTTTGGAACCAGTATTTATGGTAAAATGTACTTCTACTTGTTCTTTTAAAAGTAACAATGGACTACAAATTTGGGCTAGAGGCCGGTGGGTTGGACGGTGGGCTTGGGGCAGGCTAAGTTCGCCCTGCTCATAGTGGTGGCTATGGGACAGCAACTCAAGTATGGAAGCGGGTTTGGAGTGATTTTTTTTTAATTACTCTGGTCAGGTTGGGAACTAACTCCCCACCCGCTTTGATACCCTGCATATTATAAAGTACTACAAAAAAATAATATAAAAATGTTATTTTTCGGACAGTAGCTAGACTGGTCCTATATTATATAAAAATTTAAGTAAATATTAGAAGAAATGTTTTTTTATGCTCATACAAAACTTTGGGCCTTTGAAAATTGTCCAAAAAGTAGGAGTCCAAGGTGCGCGCACCGCTTTACTTGTGGACCCTGAACATATAAAATATATGTATATATTCAAAAAAATGTGTGTATACACATTTATGAACATATGAGTTATTTATTATTTTATTTACAAAATATTATTTGATTAAGTTTCACGCACCTCCAATTTTAAAGTGAATTGGCGCACACATCCTATTAACCCGGTCAGGTGGCTACATTAGAGGCTCAGCGGTAATCCAGAGTCTCCTACAGAATAATGGAAGAGACATGTTTCGGAAATTCCAAAATGCATTTAAGAATGTTAAATGCATGGAAAAGATAAAATTGCCTCAAAAGCTTCCAAAACTCTAATTTATATAGTGAATTATTTTAGAATTTTATAAAATGGTAGGGAGACTAGTAAAATTCATAGAATATTTAGAGAATTGATCTAGATCTTATGTTATATTCAATCTCCACCCTACACTACGGAGGAGCGAGCTTATAAAAGCTTATAAGTCTCATTTGTGAATCATTAGCAAGTGTGATCTATACCACCGTCAAGCCCTTGTTCATCCCTCTCAAATTCTAAATAAAGTGCATATTTAAACCAAAATGGATGAAATTGCCATCCAATTAAGAGTGGATGAGAGGTTTTTAAATATTGTAGCATCACATATGAACCAAAATGTATGAATGCGGAAGATGCAATGAAAACTGTACGTGAGATTGCGATCCAATTAAGAGTAGATGAGAGGTTTTTAAATATTGAACTGCATGTCATTAAACAGCTCTCTCAACCACATTTCATTATTGAATATCTTAATCTGACAATTAGTATTAGAGAAGTCTGTCCTGTACCACCATTCGAGCAATGGCAGAGGGAACTAAATTGCAAGAGTTCAATCGCCATACTGAAGCTAAATTTCATGAAGTAAAGGAATCGATGACTAGAATGGATGATCGGATTGATGAATTAGAAGCAAAAGTTAGCAGAATGCAGAAATTGTTATATGAAGCTAATAATACTTTGTAAGGTTTTGTGATGGAGTGGAAAATTGCAAGGAAAATGTAAAGAAGCTGAAAACCTAGCTGGTAATCTATTAATTCTAGTTGGAAAAGGGTAATGTTTAGAATGTTTATAGTGTCTATGAAATTGAGTTATCGATGAGTCCAACAAGTGTAGTGATAATTGAGTCCAACATGTTTAGTGATAATCGAGTTACGCAGACATTTTATGATCTTGTGAAATCGAGTATCAATGAGAAACTGGATTGCATTGTGGTTTGCTTAATTGGTCAATTCATCTAACAATCAGAAAGGCTTTAATGGACTTGAAAGAGAGATATACATGTTCAATGGCACAAATACATTTGTATAAGAGATTCAAAATACTAGATATAAATGAAATTATATTTGTAATATGAGAGAGAGAAATAAATTAAACAGATGACTATCACACACAATCTCAAGTCACCAAACTCAGGATGGTAAGAATATTCATAGCCATCGTGCTCCATATGATAAAGCGATAAAAGGAAACATCATGTTTCTGAGCATCATAGTGGGTCAGGATTTCAGGGATTAGGGTTACAAATTTTTCCGCTTTCTTTACCATGTAGCGATATATTTCATCGTTTTCTCGCTATGTGAATATACTTAATGTAAATCTGAGAGATACACCTTGTAGCATAAGGAATGCTTTAATGAAAAATTTTGAAATATACCTGTCCAGAAAGATCCACAATATGGTAAGGTTTGTAGATTGAAAATTAATGCAATTCTTTCTGAACCATACGAATGCATTCCCATGGTGCTCCTGAAGATAAAGTGATTAAAGGAAACGCTGTGTTTCTAAGCTTCATAGCGGGTTGCGGAACTTTGAGTTGGGATTTTGGGAAATTTTTTTGGCATAAAAGGAAACACCAATGTTTCTGAGCTTCATAGTGGGTTAGGGATTTTGGGATTATGGCACAAGAGATCTTGTGGTCTTTACGTGCAATGGTTGGGGACTTAGGGGATCAGGGGAACTTAGGTTGGGATTTTGGGGATTGAGGCAAATATGGGGATGTGATATTTCATAGACTATGTAGAATGCTTAAAATTGTTATATATAATGTTTAAAATTGTGCGTGCATGAAAAAGGAGTGCAATGTGTGTACAAGTGTCAGTGTGTTGGAGAGAACAAACTATCTATTCAATCGATTCATGTCATTGCATCTAATCAGATAGGGTTAGCTTAGTAAAATTGAACAAATAACACAATATAATATATATTATTATTTTTTTAAAACTATAATGTTTTTGTTATTTGAAATTGTGTAAAAGATAGAGAATTCATTATGTGAAAGTGTGCTTGATTTTATTAGGGAGATGATAGACTTAGTCTAATTCATCAGTTCACACCATTACATCTAGTTATAACTTATGCATATAATGATAAGTGTAGAAATGTTAATTAATTGAAATACTATAAATGGATCAAAAACTCTTCCATGAGAATGTTCTTTGAAAAATTGCTAAAGAATAACATTTTTCTGATATAAGGGCTTATTTTTTAAAGCTTGTTAGCGCGGGATCCTTAATTAACCAATTTTTTTTTTTAAAATTGTGTTGTTTGATCAAATTCTAGCCAATTGTGTTGTTTGATCAAATTGTGTTGTTTGATCAAGGAATAATGGGCTCAAGTTCTAGCCAATTACTTTGTAATTTTTTGTTTTAATTTGTAAAAGACTGATAAAATTATTCTACAAGCACATGACGATGGCCCCCATTAAAGCTGCACCCGGTGTGTGTTATTATAAGTAATTGTCTAATAGTTGTGCCGGCAGAAGAATGAGCCCCTTTCACTCACTACTCGCCAAAAGGCGTTTAAAGCTATGGGGCGCGTTTTATACTTTTGCCTAGTAAACCGGATAGCTTTCTGCAGCCAATAATAGGTAAGAGTCGGTATCTCCGATCCCCTATAAAAGGAGAATTAGTTTTTATTTGAAATAGTTTATTTTACAGAGCATGGGTGAGTAGAGCTTCCTTTAGTAAGCTAAAAGGAAAGAAAGTAGTTTGTAATAGTAATATTTCTTGAATAAAATTATGTTTTATCTTCAGTACAACTTTCAATAGATCTCTAAGTTTTGCTTAATTACTTACAAAAAATAGACCTATCTATACGCGGTTCCCAGTAAGGATTTTCTCTCTGATTCATACAAGATCAGTGAGTGGCTGGTGTGAGAATCCGCAAATGCGACCCCCGGGTCTCGTCCCCGTTCGTGGTGGTCTGAAACGTCGGAAAGGATCCCGTCGTTCCATTTGCTTGGAGTCTATTTTGATAGTTCATATCTGGTGTCCCTACGTCTATTCTAGATGCAAAGGGGTTTGTTCAGAGTCGCCAGTACGTTTTACGAGAAAACGGACAAAAAGGTTGTGTAAGGGGGAAGGCTATAGACAAGCCTTTCTTTACACGTTTTGTCTGCGAAACCAGGATTCTATAGGGTTCGGAAACTATATTACGGTTTGGGAAGGTGCTAAGCACCCATTCCGCCCTTTCGGTCTCTAGTGGACTTATATGTTTATTTTATGTTGAAAAACTTGGATGCTTTTACTGATAATCTACTACTTTTCCAATGAAAACCCTAATTTCTGGGGGAAGACGGGAAAATGATGAAAACCTTTGTGTTCCGAGATCCGATGTTTTATTTATTTGAAAAGATGTAAATACACATGACAAAACCTTTTATTTTGAAAGAGTATCCCGTATTATTTCCTCAGATAATGACGGTTTTCTCGTGTTGTGTTTACTTTTGTGAAACGGATCTAATATCGGGACTAATTTAATATGGAATCATGACTCTTGAGAGGAGAATTATCAGACACATCGTAGTCTATAGAGAAGACAGGATATGTTGATTTTTAATTCCTAAATAAGTCTTATCAGTCCGGGTTTTGAAAACAGAATTTTATCCGGACGATAACGTACTTATTCTTCTGGTTTTGAAAATAGTTTTATCAGGGTCTTTTGTTTTGAAAATGGTAGACTATTTATAACTTGGCAATAAGTTTATTCAAATAAAATGTGGACAAAACAACAGAAATAAAACAAGTACACAGATATCTAATTTTAAATACTATAAGGGACTTTCTTTACCTTCCCGACGAGAATAATAATAGGAAAGAAAATATAATACGGCAGAGGGATCTCTGGCGATAATAATCTTCTCTTTCTTCAGATATGTTCGAGAATTCGATTCTAGAGACGGGA
Organism: Lonicera japonica; assembly: GCA_021464415.1. Classification (NCBI taxonomy): domain Eukaryota; kingdom Viridiplantae; phylum Streptophyta; class Magnoliopsida; order Dipsacales; family Caprifoliaceae; genus Lonicera; species Lonicera japonica. The sequence goes on from CM038466.1 coordinate 50,109,245, forward strand.
CACGTCGAGTGTCGGGAATAGATCCGATAATTCTTCAGAGATAAGATGATAATATAAAATTCTTGATAACAAAATCAGACTAAAGCTTCGGATTTTCCAGATCCAAGTTGCTGCCCCTGAACCCTTGGGGGTGTTGGCCTATTTATACTGCTTGGGGAAGATTGTCGCGCGACATTTCCCCAAAAAGGGCAAGTGTCGCGCGACATGTCTGTTTGTCGCGCGACATTCCTGTATGTCGTGCGACAAACGGCTGAAGTGATGGGTCCTGACACTGTGATGTGTCAGAAAGTGGTTGGTCGGGTGCAGAGAGGGATTGTCGCGCGACATAGTGGGATTGTCGCGCGACATTCCAATGATTGTCGCGCGACAATGTGATATGTCGTGCGACAATCCTTGGTAAAAAAAGGTTTGTCGCGCAACAAACCCCCCCCGGGTAGTTTCGGGTGCTCGGGTGGGTCCCGGACTCCAAGAAAAAAGTAGTTCTCGTAGTCGTTAGGGTTCTTGCGGGGGTCACGGATCGGGGTGTCTACAGACCCTCTCGACTCAAGCTCCTTGCTTGCAAGGAATTGAGGCGACTGGAAGAGATCATGATCCATGGCTCCCGCATGAACTCTAAAGAAGTGTTTATGCAAAAAGTGCTTGTGAGTGCCTCCGAGAGGGCTTCGTGTTTGTTTTGCCTCCGGAGAGGGCTTTTGTTACCTCATTGCCTCTCTCGAGGGCTTTGACTTGCTCCACTTGCCTCAGATTGGAGGACTACCGTTGTGCCTCTCTGGGAGGGCTTCGCCTCAGGTGGGAGGACTACCGTTTGTGCCTCTCTGGGAGGGCTTCGCCTCAGGGTGGGAGGACTACCGTTGTGCCTCTCTGGGAGGGCTTCGCCTCAGGTGGGAGGACTACCGTTTGTGCCTCTCTGGGAGGGCTTCGCCTCAGGTGGGAGGACTACCGTTATGCCTCTCTGGGAGGGCTTCGCCTCAGGTGGGAGGACTACCATTTGTGCCTCTCTGGGAGGGCTTCGCCTCAGGTGGGAGGACTACCGTTTGTGCCTCTCTGGGAGGGCTTCGCCTCAGGTGGGAGGACTACCGTTGTGCCTCTCTGGGAGGGCTTCGCCTCAGGTGGGAGGACTACCGTGTTGCCTCTCTGGGAGGGCTTCGCCTCAGGTGGGAGGACTACCGTTGTGCCTCTCTGGGAGGGCTTCTAGATCTGTAAGAAGAAGGAAAAAATGCCTCTGGGAGGACTTTCATGAGTAACTTTTGCCTCTGGAGAGGGCTTGTGATTTTGCCTCTGAAGAGGGCTTGTGTTTGTGATTTTTGTTAAAATTTAATTTGTCTCTCTTTAGACTGCTAGAGTGAGAGAGAGAAGTTTTCGTGAGGGTGAAAAGAGCTCCTCGAGGTCTAATTTTATCCGAAATGTCCGCTTTCCTATATCTTTCTTGAATTTTGTCTCATTTTTCCTCGAGTGAGGTACTTTTCTCAGAAGGCAGTTTTTTGATTTTCCTTTGCTTTCCACAGCGTGATGATTCGAGAATTTTCCAAACCATCTCTTCTGCATCGTGCTGAAAAGAAAATTTGTCTAAAAGTCCAATCTCTGATCTCTGTTCTTTTCTCAGTTTCTCTTTTTGGTGGGCCCAACATCGTTTTCTGTTTTTTCGATGCCCTTATTTCTCCCTCTTTTGGGAAAGACTTTTCCTGGCCTTCTCTGTTTTTGACCAGAGTCTTTTTATCCCTTTGTCTGTGATCAGGAGCCTTACTCACCCAAAACGAAGCCCTGAGCCGATTTGGCCTAGCTGTCACTTTTTGGTGTGGCTCTCCCTGCCACTCTTCATTTCTGTTTCTCTTGCTTGCTTTGGGCGCTCATGCGGTTTCTTCCTCTTTTCTACTCTTTCAATTTTTTCTATTCCCGTCTTATCTCGCTATTCTGCTGCTTTTTCTTAATTGATGGTCTCGGTTCTTCTGTGAGATCAGAGACTACTTTTAATCGTGGCATTCCGCTCTCCGCATTTTTTCGGGAAGATGATTTGGAAGTTTGCTCGTTGAAATCTTTATCATGGTGTGCGGTTTTTAGCAATCTTTTCGAAAACTGCCCCTCGGAAGTCCTCCTGCAGGAGGTAAAAAATGAGAAAAAGGTCAAAAAAATCAAGGGGATGGGAGATTGTCGCGCGACACATCGGTGGGGAGCCCTTTGTCGCGCGACAATGTGGCCATTTGTCGCGCGACAAACTGACCCACTATATAAGCCCTCCTGCTGAGCTCATTCCACCTCATTCTCCTCCTTTTCTTTCTCTCTCTAACTCTCCTTCTCTCTTGTTCCTAGCGCGGAAGCTCTGTCGCGTTTTTGACTTTTCCGGCCTTCTTCATATACCTACCTATACCTGATGGACCTGCTTATCCCGACAGACTGAGGGTGACCAGGAGGAGGTCACCTTCACTGACGCTCAGGGCGTTCTCCGTCTGCAGCCCTCATCATGATGACTGGGCGGACTTGGATTGGTACGATGAGGATGGGATAGACCGCGGTCGGTCGTGGTCTATCGAGATGCTATCCGAGCTGCTCCAGTCCCAGATGTCCCGTGGCTCTTGATGGAGCCTGTCTCTCACGAGATTCGCCGTCGATCTCTGGTATGTCTTCTTTATCTGTTCTGTTTTTTGTCGTTTCCTGTATTTCATTTTCAATAATGTTAGTATGCATGTCTGCCTTGAATAACGCCCGATTTTTAGCGAACACATACTTTTACCTGTGATACCTCTTAGGATTTAGGAAAAATACATAATCTACCCCTATAGCCCTATAGCTCTCATAATTACACCAAAGTACCCTCAGGTTTGGAAAATTACATAATTTACCCCTATAGCCCTATAACTCTCATAATTACACCAAAGTACCCTTAGGTTTTGGAAAATTACATAATTTACCCCTATAGCCATATAACTCTCATAATTACACCAAAGTACCCTCAGGTTTGGAAAATTACATAATTTACCCCTATAGCCCTATAACTATCATAATTACACCAAAGTACCCTCAAGTTTGGAAAATTACATACTTTACCCCTATAGCCCTATAGCCCTATAACCATCATAATTACACCAAAGTACCCTCAGGTTTGGAAAATTACATAATTTACCCCTATAGCCCTATAACTCTCATAATTACACCAAAGTACCCTCAGGTTTTTGGAAAATTACATAATTTACCCCTATAGCCCTATAACTCTCATAATTACACCAAAGTACCCTCAGGTTTGGAAAATTACATAATTTACCCCTATAGCCCTATAACTCTCATAATTACACCAAAGTACCCTCAGGTTTTGAAAAATTACATAATTTAACCCTATAACCCTATAGTTCTCATAATTACACCAAAGTACCCTCAGGTTTGGAAAATTACATAATTTACCCCTATAGCCCTATAACTCTCATAATTACACCAAAGTACCCTCAGGTTTTGGAAAATTACATAATTTACCCCTATAGCCCTATAACTCTCATAATTACACCAAAGTACCCTCAGGTTTTGGAAAATTACATAATTTACCCCTATAGCCATATAACTCTCATAATTACACCAAAGTACCCTCAGGTTTGGAAAATTACATAATTTACCCCTATAGCCCTATAACTCTCATAATTACACCAAAGTACCCTCAGGTTTGGAAAATTACATAATTTACCCCTATAGCCCTATAACTCTCATAATTACACCAAAGTACCCTCAGGTTTAGAAAATTACATAATTTACCCCTATAACCCGCTATTCGTTCTTTTGTCTGCAGTGGGTTGGCCGGGGTTGGGGTTCTCCCAACACTATATCTTCGGAGTGGCGACGGGCACCGGCCCCTGTCCAGGAGTTGATTCTTGCGACTCCTTTTGGCTCCCTCTTCGACGCCCTCCCAGAGCCGGTTTCTAGGGCGGCAGTTTTGGTGTCAGCACTGGCTTGCCATTGGTGGGATACTACTCATACCTTCCATTGGAGCTGGGGTGAGATGACGATGACACCCCTCGATCTTTTTGCTATGACCGGGATTCCTTCGGGGGGGGTCCCCATTCAGATCGATGTCCCTTTGCGTCTGACGGCAGAGGGTATTGTTAGTGCGCTTGGATGGTTCCCGGAGCGACGGAGTTCCGGTGATACGATTCCTCGGGGTGTCTTAGTTACGCGGCTAGCCACAGAGAGAGCTCGGCTAGTTGCTTCAGGGGTTCCTATGACCCGTCAGGAGGCGCGCCAGTATGCCCGAGTCCTTCTTCTGTTGACACTCCATGATTTATTCGAGGCTCGTGGTGGGGACACGGCTCATCTTTGGTGGTTGCCCTATCTTCGGGACTTCAGCCTCATGTTTGACTATGACTGGGGAGGCTTCATTCTTGCAGTCCTCTATGATGCCATGGACCAGGTCTCTTGCCATTTAGCCCTGAACCTCAAGGGCTTTTCTCTGCTGTGGGAGGTACATACTTTAGTCCTTTTGTCCTTGCTTCAGTTCTTTACATATTACCTGTTGATCATTGCTGATTTCTTTTATCTTTCCTTTTCAGAGCTGGTTTGTTGCTTATACCCGCCTGGGTCGTGCCCAGGTGGATCTCCTCGTTGAGAACGAGGACCAGTTTCCTTTTCTCCGCCGATTTATTGCGGGGAACTACCGGGCTCCCTATGTATACCGGACTCGGGAGACCGGAGCTGCTGCCGTTCACGACCTGTTGGAGGAGCAGGTAAATATTTTAGTTCTCTTGCTCTTTGATAGTTAGATAGAAAATGTAAATTATTGAGAATAAAAAACTTATTTTCTTTTCAGGTTGAGTGGGCCCCTTGGGGTGATCTGAGTCCCCATTATGGGTATGGCCGCGCCCTGACCGCCTCGAGGACTAGGCGGCTTATCCGGGATGAGTACGGCCTTCTCTTCTACTTGGGCGAGAGGGTCATTTGCCAACACACGCCGTCCCAGTGGCCTCGTGTTCCATTATTCCCTCCTGTTCTGATGAGGCGGACGGGCGAGATTGATCCGGTGACAGTGCAGGCCTTGGTCGACGGACTCGGCTTCCAGACGTTCGTCGAGGAGGGAGACTACCCCGTTTTTGCTGCCCGTTATCTGATGAGGGAGCCGAAGGGGACTCGGGGACGGGTCTTCTATGAGAGGTATCGGGCATTGGGAGGTGATCCCAACTACATACGGGGACAGACCCATTTAGCTAGGGCGGTTCCGGGTCACTTGCCACCTGTCCCCGATCAGAGGGACAACATTCCGGATTCTGAGGACGAGGATCCTGAGGGAGAGAGGGATGTTCCTGCTGCGGTCGAGGGCGGTGGTCAGCCAGAGGGCGAGGGAGGTGATGCGACAGCGGTTCCGGAGCCGTCGCCTCAGGCGACACCTGTGAGGGAGCAGCGTACTGAGGGTTTCGAGTTTCCCACCGGCCCTTCTGTGTCTCCGGGGGTCCTTTTTGCTGCTGCTGAGGCTGCTGAGGGGAGAGCGGGATTGTCTGAGAGGTCCTAGGAGCCTGCGGACCTTGGGGCAGACTACGAGCAGTTCGGGCAGACTCCTCCAGCTGCGGTGGCTACTCCTTCTAGTGGGGTACCTCCTTTGAGGGCGACGGCCATAGTGGATCCTCCGGGGGTCCGTACCTACGCCACGTTGACTCCTCTTCCGGCGACTGTCATGGGTCCTCCTTCCCGATCTCCAGGTTTCGGGGGTTCTTCATCCCGGCCTCCCTTGTTCCTGATCCGTGAGGAGGGCGGGTCCACTTCTGCTGGTGTTCCGGCGGGGTCGTCTATTCCGTGGGTAGATCTACCTCCACTTCCCAGGGACATCTCTTACGTTGGCGCTGGATTACGTCGGTATCCCGTCCCGGAGTACCCTCTTCCTGAGGATACTTTTGACTATCTGGGTGGTCGCCCTGATGACGAGGTGCTTTCTTCAACTTCTCTTGGTACCTTTACATCTATATCTATCTATTTTGACTGTGCTGATTCTTTTATCTTGTGTCTTTTTACAGCGGGTGAGTGTTCGGGTGGCAGATCTACGGGCTTGGCACGCCCAGTACCTCTACAGCTGGAACCTGCTCCAGTACGTCGGTCGAGACCCTCCAGCCTACATGCGTGATTATCAGAGGGCTATCGACATCTCCTTACGGCCGGACGACCCCCTGACTTCCTCTCATGCCCGGACGGATTCTCGGAGGAGCAGTAGTCGGACTTCCAGGCGTTCCCGATCGTCGGTGATCCGTCCTACGGCACCGGTCCAGTCCACGGGGCCTTCTCAGGCGACAGTTCCTCCTGTTCCTGGCGTCCCAGTTGTTGATCTTACTCCCGAAGAGGGCTCGGGCGATAGTGGGAGCGTGTCAAAACATGCCCGAGTAGATTAGTTTTCTCTTTCTGCATTTAGTGTTAGTTTTGGACAGATATGTATTTATTTTTAGACATGTTTAGACAGATATTTTTTTAAAAAACTGTTCTTTTATAGGATTTATAAAATATCTTTATCTGTGTTTGATTATACTTTTATTCTCTGTGTGTGAAAGATATATATATAAGAGTCAGTGATTTAGAAGCCATACCTTGTAGTGTAGTGATATTTTTCCTGTATACAAAGAGCAAAGTGAGAACAAGAAAGCATCTTTAAAATGATTTTTTTGGCAAAAATGACTGTTATGTGTAAGAAAAAACCAAATTAGGGTGACCCCAAAGGGGTTTGTCGCGCGACAATCCCTCCTGGATATGAGTTTGTCGCGCGACAAACAGGTACAGGTCCCTCTTTTTTGCTATAAATACACCCATCTTCCTTCCTTCATCCCCACACTTTCCAAAAATGTCTTCTTATCGCACAAAATATGATTTTTCTTATGTCAATGCTCGAGATGCTTGGATATCTTCCGAAAATGGTCTGAACTTTGGTGCCTTCAGTCCTTTAGCGGGTTGGTGCCATCGTCCCGTCGATTTTTCCTTTCTATTAGGTGCCTTGTATTTCTGGAGTCCTGCGGACCATCTCTTCCGCTTTGGACTAAATGAGCTCTGCCCGACCTATGAGGAGTTCTCCTGGCTGTTACGTTCTGACGTTCGTCTCCCGATGGCAGTTCCCATAGAAGAAATCGGTCCCCGTGACATGCTAATTGCTCTGTTAGCCATTCCCCAGGCGGCCTGTGATGGTTTCATTGCCGATGGTTTTCTTGACCTCCATAAAATGGTGAGGTTCTTTCATCGTTATGAAGATAGGGCCTCTTACGGCGTAGGGCGTACTGCAGCGGCCCTGATTTGCCTGGTTTCTGATATGCTGCTGGTGACGGGTTCTTCCCGTGTTGATCCGACTATCCTGAGTCTGATTTACCAGGCTAGAAATGGGGAGTCTATAGTGCCGATCATTCTTGCAGAGACCCTGAATGGTCTTGATGATGTTCAACGGGGGGCCTCGCCCTTCTTCCGGGGGAGTCCGCGTCTGCTATACATGTGGCTGCTAGAGCGCTTTCGATCGGTGGGTTTCAACGGAGCTCGGCTCGACAATCCGACTCATTTCTTCCATCGGCCTCTCTTTGGTGCTTTGACCATGTCTTCCTCTGATTGGACGGTGTGGTTTTCGGAGAACTTTCGTGCCATACGGTGGAACATTCCTTGGTGGAAGTTGAGGGCGATGGTGCTTAGTACCGGGGGACAGAATTATGTCCGGCTCCGTGGGCTCTGGTTCACTTCCTTTTATCTCCATGGGCGTCTTTTTCGGCAGTTTAACATTCCTCAGGAGGTTCCCCTTGGTCTGAACAACTTCTCTTCTGAGTCTAAATTTGTGACCCCACATGTTTCTTTATCGGTAGAGAGGATGTGGCGTGCCCGACTGACTCGTCAGTTCAATTATGCCCGGTTTGGTATTACTCGGCCTCTCCGGGCTGATATCATCCGCTCTTGCTGGCAATCTCTGGAAGGAGAACTGATCGACGACCCCTTTCAAATGGAGTGGTTCCGGTTCATGGATACGGAGGCTACTGATGATAACATTGTCTTTGCATATCAGATCTTGGATGAAGCTCGGATCGATTTGGCTATTGAGGACCCAGTGTGGCCAACCCCTAGGGATTAGTTTCTTTCGTATTTGTTATGTCTCCTTTGTAACCTTCGGTGTTCTGAACCACCTTTAAATAATATATGAGGGACTGCTTGCGGGAAATAAATTTATTTACAAAGTTTAAACCGGGCCTGAAGTCACTTCTCAGGTTGCCTACGTTCCCCTTTTTGATTTTTTACAAAGAACAAAAAGTTTTGAGTTGGGGCTCAGGTTTACGTAGTTCTTATACATGTTGTGCCTATTGATAATACTTCTTTAGTCGGTCCATGTTGACTGGTGAATGTAGTAACTGCCCGTCTAAGTCAGTGAGTATAGCGGCGCCCCCTGTATCGATTTCTTTGACGATGTATGGTCCTGTCCACTTCTGCCCGAACTTACCCCTCGGATCTCTGGCCGGTTCTCGAATTTCTTTCAATACAATATCGTTCTCGTTGATACCCCGAGTCCTCACTTTTTGGTTAAAAGCTCGAGCGATTCTCTTCTGATACCCCTGATGGTGGTATGCGGCTTTCAATCTCTTTTCATCTAGTAGGGCTAGCTCGTTATAACGTGCCTGGACCCATTCCAGTTCATTGACTTGATTTTATAGTATTACCCTGAGGGAGGGGACTTCTAATTCAACAGGGAGGACTGCTTCCATCCCGTATGTAAGAGAGAACGGGGTTGCCCTTGTGGAGACCCTCTCGGTGGTGCGATATCCCCACAATGCATAAGGTAACTTCTCTGGCCAGTCTCGACAGGTGTCGGTCATTTTGCTTAGGATATTCTTCAGATTTTTGTTGGCGGCTTCAACTGCCCCATTGGTTTGTGGCCTGTATGGCGAAGACCTGTGTCTGGTAATACCGTATTCTTCCATGAAGGTATTAGCTTCTCCTTCGAAGTGGGTGCCGTTATCTGAGATGATCTCGTGTGGGACCCCATATCGGCAAACAATATTCCTTTTGATGAATCGGGCTACTTTTTTGGCATCGAGGGTCTGGTAAGACTCGGCTTCTACCCATTTGGTGAAGTAGTCGATGGCCACTAGTATGAATTCATGGCCGTTGTTGGCTTTGGGCGAGATCTTCCCAATGACGTCGATTCCCCAGGTTGCGAAAGGCCAGGGAGCAGTCATGGTGTACAACTCTTTTGGAGGAAGCTTCTGGGATTTAGCATAAATTTGGCACTTGTGACAACGGCGTACGTGATTAGCGCAGTCGGTTTGCAGAGTAGACCAAAAATAACCTTGTTTGATGATTTTGCGGGCAAGTGTATGTCCGCTCATATGAGGTCCGCAATCGCCCCCATGTATCTGATCCATTACTCTGACTGATTCTTCTTCGGTGAGGCATTGTAGATGAGTTCCGTTGTAGTTCCTTTTATACAATCTTTCGGCACAAAGTATGAACCCTGATGCTAATCTTCTGAGCGTGACCCGTGTTTTCTTGTCTGTTTTCTCAGGATACTGATGGTTCTTCAGCAGGTTCCAGATATCGTAAAACCAAGTGGTTGGATCCCCTTTCCCTTCATTCTCTACCACCAAGGCCGTGCAGTGTGCTGGTTCTGACTTTTTTTGTACCGTAAGGGTTATTTCTTCCATCCCCTCCGGGATATCGATCATAGATGCCAGGGTTGCCAGTGCGTCGACAAAACTGTTCTGAGACCTAGGGAGATAGTAAAATTTCGTATGCTTGAACTTTCCCGCGATATCCTCCAGTCGGGCGAGGTAAGGGACTAATTTCTCATCTCTGATCTTCCATTCTTTCAGAACCTGGTGGACCACTAGTGCTGAATCTCCGTATACCTGTATCCTCTTTATACCCCTTTGAAGAGCGATCTCTAACCCGAGTATGCAGGCTTCATATTCAGCCATGTTGTTGGTGCAGAAGAAGTCCAGGCGATATGATACCGGTGAGTGAGTTTGGTCTGGAGAGACTAACAGGATACCTATCCCGTTTCCATTCCGATTGGCAGCCCCGTCAAAGTACAATTTCCAGTCTTCATCGATCTTAACATTCATGATGGTTTCGTCTGGAAACTCGGCTTCTTCTAGCACATCTCCCAATATTGGATTGCGGGCCAGGTAATCAGCTATGATCTTGCCTTTAACTGCCTTCTGGGTCATGTAGGTGATGTCAAATTCGGAGAGTAGAAATAGCCATTTTGCCATTCGGTTCGAGAGAGCCGGTTTCTCGAAGAGGTATTTCAACGGATCAATCCATGATGCCAAGATGACTGAGAAAATTAGCATGTAGTGCCGTAGTTTCTGTGTTACCCAGATGAGAGCGGTGCATGATTTCTCCAATGGTGTGTAGTTCATTTCAAACGGGGACAGTTTCTTGCTGAGGAAATAGATGGCCTGCTCTTTCCGGGTATCAGTCAGGTGCTGGGCTAGCATTGCTCCTGCGGCTGAATCAGTGACGGTTAGGTATAAAATTAAAGGCAGTCCGGTTTGTGGTGGGGCTAATACTGGGGGGTTGGAGAGATATTCTTTGATCCTATCAAAAGCTTCTTGGCACTGCTCGTTCCACTCTCCCGGTGAAGATTTCCTCAGGAGTGAAGATGGGTTCGCAAGTCTGAGTGAGCTGAGAGATGAACCTACTGATGTACTGCAGATTACCCAAAAATCCCCGGACTTCTTTCTCAGTACGAGGTTTAGGCATTTCTTGGATAGCTTGAACCTTGGCAGGGTCTACCTCGATCCCTCTCTTATTGACAACATAACCTAGGAGTTTTCCCTTGGTTACCCCGAACACACATTTCTGCGGATTGAGTCTCATCTGATACTGGCGGAGCCGGTCGAAGAAAGTTCGCAGGGCTGGTATGTGACCTTCCCTCTCCTTTGATTTGATTATCATATCGTCTACATACACCTCTACTTCTTTGTGGATCATGTCGTGGAAAATAGCAGTGGCTGCTCTCTGATAGGTTGCCCCGGCGTTCTTCAGCCCAAATGGCATAACTGTGTAGCAGTATGTTCCCCATGGTGTGATGAAAGCCGTTTTTTCCTGGTGATCCGGGTGCATTTTAATCTGGTTATACCCGGCAAAACCATCCACAAATGACTTTAGGGCATGGTTGGCGGTGTTATCTATTATCAAATCGATGTTGGGCAATGGGAAATCGTCCTTCGGACAAGCTTTGTTAAGATCCCGGTAATCCACACACATGCGGACCTTCCCATTTGCCTTTGGAACGGGCACAATGTTGGCTAACCATGAAGGGTAATCGATCACCCGCAGAAACCCTACACTCAGTTGTTTCATCACTTCTTCCTTTACTTTCAGGGACCATTCTGGCGTAAGTTTCCTTAACTTTTGCTTGACAGGTCTGAACTCCGGCTTGGTATGTATCTCGTGCATGACTATCTGACTATTCAATCCTGGCATATCCGCATAAGACCAGGCGAAGACATCCACGTACTCTTTCAGAGTTTGTGTGAATTCCTCTTTTTCTGTTTCACTCAAACTTGTCCCAATGCGGACCTCCTTTCTTTCCTCTTCTGTTCCGAGGTTAATTTCGAGAGTGTCTCCTTCCTCACTCTGTATACGCTGTTCCTCCCGTTCCGGGTGTTCGTTCAGTCTTTCTAACTCCTTATAAGCTATTACAGAATTACAAATAATAGGATAACGCAACACAGAGTTTTCTTCATTGATAATAGTGTTTACAGGTACAAGTTTAAAGAGTAAATCTAGGAGTGGCTCTTTCCTAGCCTTACTTTCACTCTCACCTCTCACCCTTACAATTTCACTCTTTTCCCTTTCCCTTTGGTAGTCTGGATCAGCGTATATCAGGTGTACGGGGTCATCCCTTGGCTCGTCATCCCCTAGAACCATGATGTCGAAAAGATCTCCGATCATTTCTCCCTCCTTGTCTGTCTTGTCTTCGTTTCCTTCTTTCAACCCGATCGTTAATTTGGTGGAGAAACTGTGTTCAATGCTTTTTTTGACATATAGGTCCTCTTCATAGAAGATTTCCCATCCCGGTAGGTTCTCTCCGTCGCTGTTTCTCCAAGGTTCCTGAAAACCACAAAAGGGGAAGTCCTCTCCTTCTTTGACAAAAAACCCGTTCAAAGAGCTGAAACTCGGATACTGATGCCTCGGCCCCTTTTTTGCTGATCGTCTTCTTCAGTGTGTTGGTACCCCAAACCTTCCCTTTCGTACCTCGTTACCGGTTCCAAGGCTTGAAGTAGTCCTGATTGTCCCATTCCTAGGCCGGCTCTAGGTAAGTATTTCATCATTCTTAGCATATTTGTAATCTTGGTGCTGAGACCGGGGATATTGTCTGGGGGAAGATATTCGATTATCTGAGTGCTGAGAGTTTGAACTTGAGGCTCATAAGAAAAGCCTCCTAACTGTATGCTCTGGCTCCCGATTCCCAAAACAGGTAACTGCACATCTGCCAAGGTCCTTTCAGGATCTCCTTGGATGGTAATTATGTTCCCTTCAAGCGGTATCTTGATCTTTTGGTGCAAGGAGGAGGGGAGTGCTCCTATGTCGTGTAGCCACGCTCTTCCCAGCAGGAGGTTGAAACTGGAGGGAATGTCTATGATTTGGAAATCGGCCGAAAAATTTCCGGGACCGACCCTGAGATCTAGCTTTAGAGAACCCAGAACGGCCCTTCTGGTATTGTCGTAGGCCCTGACAGTCACGGCGGATGGAGAAAGTTCTGAATCCAAGATACCCAGGCATCTAGCGGTCTTCAAGGGGCAGACGTTTATGGTTGACCCGTTGTCGATAAGGACTTGTGGCAAAATCTTCCCTCGGGTTCTGACGGTGATATGGAGAGCCAGGCTGTGTTTCCTCCCCAATGGAGACAGATCCTCATCTGAAAATGACAGACTTCTTTGGACTGTAAGTGACCCGATCATGTTTGGCAGTTGTTCGGGTGTGGAGTCCGGTGATATCACGGCTTCGTCCAGAAGTTTGATGAAAGCGGTCCTGTGGGGTTTGGAGGCAACCAAGAGGCCCCAAATGGTGATGTGTGCCTGGGTCTTCTTCAACTGCTCAAGCACTCTATCTTCTCCTATTTCTTTAGGTGGCCGTGTTTTCTCAGCATCCGGTGGTGGTTGGTATACCCTTCCTGAACGGGTGATTTGTTGGATCCAAAGGGATGCCGGGTTTGATTCCTCTGAAGTTTCTGATGATTCTGGCCCTGTCGACCAACTGAAAGTCCCGGGGGAGGTTTCTGTCATACAGATTGTCTCCCTGGGGGGGTTTTGGGATTTCCATGATTGTTTCTTCTTATTCTGGGTCCATCCTATTCCAGATTTTCCGGGATTGGTTTCGATTGTGAGTGGTTGTGAGATCCCCTGATTTGTTTTTCCTAAACCCTGCCCGGGTAGGAAGTTCATTTTGGCCATCCATTGGTCGATTATTGGATTGAGGCCTGGGGTAACTTGAGCCTTTGCTGGCAGTACAATGGGTGCCCTGTAGGTTGGGTCATCTCGAATGAGCCCCACGGGATCGAAGCCTTCTTCATCAGTGGTCAAGGCATTAATTCCTGCAGGGGGAGCATGATTGGGGAGGGGGTTGTTGGTAACATTGGGCCCGCCGGGTGCGGGGATGGTTCCGGCTTCAATGAGGTCCTGGATTCGATGGCGGAGAGCTAAACAGCGTTTCGTGTCATGGCCTGCCGCTTGATGGTACGCACAGTTCTCATTCATTCTCCAAGTGTTGGGAATAGGGTTTGGTGGGGGGCGTGGGTTGAGTGGAGTGACTAGTCCGGCTTTTTGGAGTAGTTCTAGGCTCTTAACCAGAGTAGTGGGGAGGGTGCAGAAATTTCTCCTTTTCTTGGCCTCGGTGTTTGAAGAGTCTCCCTGCGTAGGCCAATTCATTGGGGGGACTTGCGGTGACTGCTGGAATGGGTTTTGTTGATACGGGTACGAGCTTAGTTGGTTTACGGCTGGAGTGGCCGTCTTTCTTCCGGTGTAAGAGGCCTTTTTGGTATCTGTTTCCGCCTTTTTGGCCAATTCCTCCTCTACTTGTGATCCCATACTCAACAGGGCTCTGAAGTGTGGGAATACATGCTTTCCCATGCAGTTCAATACAGCTGGAGAAAAATTCTTTTGTATGATTTCCAACTGTTCTTCTTCGTCGGGCCGTTTGGACATTTGGGATGCCATTTCCCTCCAGCGGGTGACAAAGTCGCTGAAGCTCTCTTTCTCGCCTTGCTTGGCCATTTCCAGGTGTTTACGGGTAATTTCCAAACTCTCGTTGGACCCGTACTTTGTCATGAACTCTTTGACGATATCTCCCCAAGTTTTTGTGTGGTGTTTCTCTAGATCGAAGAACCATCTCAGGGCGGCTCCCGTGAGAGTCATGTGAAAGGCTTGTGCTAATTCCGGCTCTCCACAACCGGACACTTGCATGGATCTGATGTAGGACTGTAGGTGAGTTTTAGGGGGCGTGGTTCCAGTGAACTTGGTGATGGAAGGGAGTTTGAATCCCTGGGGTAATCTCGCTTCTGGGTAGAGGGAGAAGGCATTCATATCCGTGATCTCGTCTGCACCTTTTATTAGGGACACCCCCTTCTGTAGGACCCTCATCTGCTCTTTCAGCTTCTTCATTTCCTCACTCTCTCTTGACACCTTGTCGGGCTGTTCCCGTGCTATTACCGATTCTGCATATACTGCCCGAAGTCGGTTGATGTCTGGTTATTCATTAGGGAGGGCTGCTGGGGCCGGTGGTGGAATGGGTTTTGCGGGAACTTGTGGCCATGGTTGGTATTGGGGGTCAAAACCGGGTTGTACTTGGGGTTGCGGCCAGACTATGGGTGGCTCTTGCTGTTGGTAAGTGGGGCCTGAATCCGGGGCCCATTGGTTCTGATTGTTGGGGTCGGTTTGAACGGGACCAACTACGATAGGGCCCGTTTGGGGTGGATTGGTTCCTTGAACTGGGGGGAGTACTTGTGAAGACTGTCCTTGGTTCGGATCTCGATTCGGTGGTAGTCGATCAAACCCCGGTGGTGCAGTTCGTTCGGCTGATAATTCTTCTATTCGGATCCGGGTACCCTGTTGCTCGTTCGTGAGGTTTGCCAGATCCCTGCTGACGATCATGAGTAAACGGTGCATTTCGGCTAGGGTTGGCTGAGCTGATGATGCCTCGGCTAGGCTCTGATTTGTCTCTTGATTCTCACGTTCATCGGCCATTTCAGGTGTGCTTGGTCTTACTAGTCTTCCGGTGTGATCACGGCCGGCCCAACCTTCCAGTCTGTTTGTTGCTTCACGACTGTAGACGAAACCACGTGGCGAAGATGAAGGAAGACTGTGATGCGACTCGATTTTTGCCAAAAGAACCACTAAAAATTGCCGAGAAGAGCCTCGGATTTAAAAGGGCGTCCAAAAGTAAGCCGTAAGGTGGTACATCCCCTACGGCTGTTTGACAAGTGTTTTAACTTGACTCGATCTTATATGCAGCGCAGGTGTACGAACGGTTAAGGCTTCAGGCTCCCTCCTTTTTGGCAAGACCTTGCGATATACCCCAGGGGCGGGTACGTGCAAGAGCCTTTTGATATACTTCCCGGGTACGTGAGTGTTCTCGTCACTCGATATACCTCGGGGGCGTACTTGGCCAAGGAGAGTGGAAGTAAATGCTTTCGGTTTATGTTGGCCCAAGCAAGCCAACTCCCTACTCACTTATAATACTTCCGAGGGTTTGGGGTAAATTCACACTCGTAGAACCAATGCATGATTTGTGATAGTGCGTGTGAAAAAGGTTAGGTTTACAAATATCATTATCTTGATTACGTATTTTTGAAAAATTCCCTTTTTCTGAAAAAATGTTTCTTCTCAATCAATTAACATAAGTAGGGAAAGCAGAAAAAAGCAAGTATTCAAATAAACAAAAGACCACATATAAGAGTCTAGTTTTCTGGAATCCCCAGCAGAGTCGCCACTGTGAGAATCCGCAAATGTGACCCCCGGGTCTCGTCCCCGTTCGTGGTGGTCTGAAACGTCGGAAAGGATCCCGTCGTTCCATTTGCTTGGAGTCTATTTTGATAGTTCATATCTGGTGTCCCTACGTCTATTCTAGATGCAAAGGGGTTCGTTCAGAGTCGCCAGTACGTTTTACGAGAAAACGGACAAAAAGGTTATGTAAGGGGAAGGCTATAGACAAGCCTTTCTTTACACGTTTTGTCTGCGAAACCAGGATTCTATAGGGTTCGGAAACTATATTACGGTTTGGGAAGGTGCTAAGCACCCATTCCACCCTTTCGGTCTCTAGTGGACTTATATGTTTATTTTATGTTAAAAGTGTTCTTGAGTTATCAAAACATTTTTAATTCAAAACTTGTTTGATTTAATCTATCAATGAAATGAATGATGCATGATCATATTTGAGCCAGAAATATTAATCAATTAAGAAACTTTACAAAAAACCTAAGCACTCACTCAATTATCGAATTTAACAAATATTCAAATGCTTGATTTATTTATTTGTTCTTCACTTGATTGAGAATCTTGATCTTTGATTGACTTCTGATGTACGCTTGTGTGGGATGGTATCTTCTTTGTGATGTGTAATGATCCGATTTAGATAATCTATTATGGTTCTTTGAATTACCTTGTGTATTCTTTATTCCTAGTTTAATGTGAAAAGCTATAATTACATTTTAACAAGAATGTTAAATTACACATGATTAATTTATTGATATTACTAAAATAAGATTAAAGATAATTTAGGTCAACAATAACCACCGTGTTTTAATTGTGAACTTTTTAGAAAAAAAGAAGTTAAAAAAGGTAAAACAGTGGTCGATGAAGGTAAAAACTTAATATAGATCCTTCAATCTCTATTTTTTTTTTTTTTGAGTAAGCATTTTTATGATTCCGCATTAAACATTTACGATGGTCGGTGAATTTTCGTTACATGGTGCACATGGTGAGACAATTGATTGCTATTACTCTTGCGAGATTTTTTTTTGTTTTTTTTGTTTGGTACTTTTTATTAATAAAATAGAAAATTAAGAAATAACTTAATTATAGGAGACTTGGCTCTTCTCCGTTACCCTTTCGATCCAATTCGTCTAATAGAGTTGAGTTCGAGGGTTAAACGAATGAATTTTTTCGTGAAATTTGGTTGAGATGATCTCTGTAACAAGTAAATCATCTTCACAAAATTTCATCTAGAAATTCAAACCAGAAGTAAGTGTAATACAAATTTGATACATATGTTCATTTTCGACCATTAAAAGTGTAGATGATCATTTCATCCACTTCTAAATTGAATTTTTTGATAAAATTTTGTATAAATGATCAAATCATCATGGAGATCTTCTCCACCAATTTTAATGAAAAAATTCATATATTAATCTATTGAACTAGATCCCATTGGACAAAATTGGTCCGAAAGGTAAAGGAGAGGAGTCAAGTCCAAAATTTTGATTATGTAAATCTAATTATCTACAAAATTCTGAAATATATATAGTCCGTTTCTGTTACGGATCGGATCTTTTTACGACGTTTTTCATCGTAAAAAATATTCCGTCTATATATATGTATATCTTAAAGATGTTTTTCATTTGTAGCAACTGGTGATTCTCCTGTGATTTTTTTAATTTTTTTTTTACAAATGAAAGTTAATGCAATTTGGTAATTAAAAAGACTGTTAAACTATATATGTATTAGTAAATAAGGAACTAACCTTTTTCATGTAGTATTTTGCAGGTGTTAAAAGGTATTTACGACAAAATAATCTTTGGTCCTGTAGTTATTGGTGGCTTGGTGCTAAAAGTGACAAACATCATTATTTAATTATTCACAAATTAAATTTTCCCGGATTTGAACCCTAGCCTAGTTAATGAAAAGTTTACTGTCATATTTAACAATCAAACTAACCTTCCTTATTTTTAAATATTTCTCCTCAAATTATATATTTTGGTAACCCACACATCACATGTACAAAAAAATTAACATCTTTTATAAGTAACAAAAATCCCAAAATTTCAGAGGGCAGCAGCCCCCGAAAATGTACATATATATCAATTTTTCAATACTTAGGTTGAATTTTTTTATGAATTTTTGTGGAGGTGATCTACTTACTATATAAATCATCTCTACAATTTTTCATAAAAAATTCATCAATTTACCCCTCTAAATGGCCATCCCTTCTTTTTGTTAAAGAGATGAAATCCCTCTTTATAACCTAACTCTATAATAATATGATAGATATGAAATCTAGAAATTAGGTAAAAGGTCTTATTACACGTTGATTTTTACCAAAAATCCAATGAATAATATTTTTTTGAATGAAGGGCCCATTTTTAAGAGATAATGGGTTATAAGGTCTCGCTCCGTAATGTGTTGTAACTCTAAGGACGGATTCATGTTTAATAAAGAGAAGTAGTACTAATTTCATAATTTGGTTTTACAATAAGGACACTTTTCATAATATTAATTTATTTTAAGGAAAATGATAAATGTTGATGGACAAAACTACCCTACTATATCATTTATTCTAATTATACAAAAAAACATATTATTCTCTCTTACATACACATAGTTTAGAGAGAGAAAACAAAAAATAAGAGAAAAGAAGTTGTCTCACCACCACCACCACCACCACCACCACCACCACCACCTTACTCTCCGATCGTATCTCCGAGAGGATCATCGTTCTCATCATCATCATCATCATCATCATCATCATCATCATCATCATCTTCTTCTTCTTCTTCTTCTTCTTATTCTTTTTTTCTAGATCTACAATAGTAAAACATATATAACTTTTGATTAAACCGTTGGATTTGGCTAATTTTTGGATATGTTGTTCGGAAGACAAAGTTATTATCATTGCGCGAAAAATTAAGACGATCAGAAGTCGTTTTGCTATCGAAATCGATCAATTTTGACAGCCCAGCGGGATTTGAAAAAAAAAATGATTGTAACTCTTTTTTTTTTTTTTTTTTTACAAACCCTACGTCGATCCATATCTATATACATATAAATAAATTGAGTGGATGTTGATCTCATCAATTTTGTTATTCTCTATTTTGTAATGGTTCTAAAATTATTTTAGCACCTTTTGATTTGTTGTTCAAGTGATGTTATCTTATGGTTGTTGTTCAGAAGGTGCTAAATGCATTTAGCACCTTCTGGTTGTTGTCTAGATGGTGTTAAATGCATGTAGCACCCTTTGGTTACTGTCCAGATGGTGCTAAATACATTTAGCACCTTCTGGTTGTGGTGCTTAATGTATTTAGCACCTTCTGGTTGCTGTCCAGAGGGTGCTAAATGCATTTAGCACCTTCTGGTTGCTCTCTAGAGGGTGCTAAATGCATTTAGTACCTTTTGGTTGTGGCGCTAAATGCATTTAGCACCTTATTGTTGTTGTCTAGCGGGTGCTAAATGCGTTTAGCACCCTCTGGTTGCTGTCCAGGGGGTGCTAAATGCATTTAGCACCCTCTGGTTGCTGTCCAGCTGGTGCTAAATGCATTTAGCACCCTCTGATTGCTGTCCAGCGGGTGCTAAATGCATTTAGCACCCTCTGGTTGCTGTCCAGGGGGTGCTAAACGCATTTAGCACCTTCTGGTTGCTGTCCAGAGGGTGCTAAATGTATTTAGCACCTTCTGGTACTTTTTGGTTGTAGTGCTAAATGCATTTAGCACCCTTTGGTTGCTGTGCAGGGGGTGCTAAATGCATTTAGCACCTTCTGGTTGCTGTTGGTGTTATAATGAGACGATATTATAAGAAAGGGGTATTAGTGTCTTTTTTGTATAGTGTCCTTAATTTACATAGCTAATTTTTAAATGTCCTTTATAATTATATTATTATTATAATGAGCCCTTATACCTAATTGCCTCCATTTTTAATTGGTAATTAGTGTAAGAGGCCTATTTTGTTTTATATTTTAAATGAATGTATTTGAATAAATTTAAATATCATTTAATTAATAAAAACATGTTATATATTACCTAAATTACCCCCTCTTTATGAAATTTGCACAAAAAATATGGACTGCAAAGTTCATATTGCAGTAAAATATGAACTGCAAAGTTCATATTGCAGTGAAATATGGGCTGCAATATGAACTTTGCACTAGAAATATGGACTGCAAAGTTCACATTGCAGTAAAATATGGACTGCAATATGAACTTTGCACCAAAAATATGGACTGCAAAGTTCATATTGCGGTAAAATATGAACTGCAAAGTTCATATTGCAGTGAAATATAGACTGCAAAGTTCATATTGCAATCCATATTTTAATGCATATTGGTATTTTTTTTAGTTTATTTTAAGGGTTGGGATGCCATTTTATAATGAAAAAGAAGACACGTGTCTTATTATCAATAAAATAAAAAATAGGCCCTTTTATTTACAAAAAAATTATTCCTTGGCTTTAGTGTAAAAATCTTTCACTAATAAGACCTTTTTTTTAATTGTCCCATATGAAATTTATCTATTTGATAATTGTATTCTAAAATTAATTTTGCATTTAAATGTTTAACAACCTTCTATATATATATATATATATATATTTATAGTTGTTTTAATTAAATTGTAAAAATATGAAAACTTAAATTTTTCAAATTTTAAGTGATTTCAAAATTGTTTGTTTGCCAAAAAAATTAAGTGGTTTGCTACTTAAAACTGAAAATTTGGAGCAAAAATTTTAAGTGGCAAAATTTTCACTTAAAACAACCTATCATACAATACCTATTTTACCCTCTTTGTTTCTCATTTTACATGTGATCAAAATAAACTAATAAGAGCAAAATTGTCATATTAAAAAAAATCAGTTTTTAGATGTGTTATATTCAAACAAACAACATTTTTTCAGATACAGTTTTCAGAAGTAAACAAACAGTTTTTTCAGTTTCAGTTTTTAGTTGTTTAATCAAACGTCACTTTAATGAAAAGAATAGTTAGACAATGCCCCATAAAAATAATTTTTTATTTCACTCATGCATATCATGCAAGTTGAAACTACTCCCTCCATCCCAATTTAATTGTCCATTATTCCATTTATAGTTGTCCCAAAATAATTGTCCACTTTCTACATTTAGCATGTTATTAATTACAACAATTTTTTTTATTTCCAAAATTACCTTTTAAGCTCCCCCCACTTTCTTTATTTTGGGTCCCGCCACCTTTTTTTATTGGAAGAAAAATAAAGGACATTTTTGGAAATAAGCATTGAAGCTTACAAAAAATAAACTTTATCCCATTCTGTTTACAATCACTATATCCCATGCTTAATATCAACCTCATTGAGCATTGAAGCTTACAAAAAATAAACTTTACCCCATTATGTTTACAATTACTATATCCCATGCTTAATATCAACCTCATTGAGTATTGAAGCTTACAAAAAAAAAACTTTGCCCGCATCTATTTATATTTACTATATCCCTTGGTTGACTTGCTTCCCTTGATTCTCTTGGTTCCTCAAATAAACCCTCTATCCATGCCACATTATGGGTGATAGTGCATTCTTTTGATTCACTTGATTCCCTTGTTGGGTGATAGTTGATTGAGAAGCTTGAGTAGATGAAGTGTTTCCCACATAAGAATTGACGGGGACTTTAACTTAAGTAGATGAAGTGTTTCCCACATAAGAATTGACAAGGACTTTAACCCTTGTACTGCCTTTGCCTTTTGAAGATTTATGTTGAGTTTTCTTCTTTGCAATAGCCTCACAACCTTCAATTCCTGAACTTGATGCTTCATTAACCTATCAAAAATAAAGAAAATAAATATGGTTTTTAGCATCCTTAGTAAACAACTTATGTATTACATGCTTGGTCACACTTACAGGGGCTTTTCTTGGTCTTCCTCTTGGTCTTTTTAGCTGTCAATATAAAAGTATTAAAGTATATTAGTAATGGTTCATAATTGAAGCAAAGATTTCAGTCTATAATTATATATTAACTGAAGTACTTACAGTGACAGTTTCTGCCTGTGGCTATTTGCAGCTCCTCTTATTGTGGCCAACCTTCCCACAGTTTCCACAGTTGAGAGATTGTTGATGTTGTTTCCCTAACTTGTATGGATCAACCCCTTTCTTCTTGTTCTTCTTATGTTTTTCAAGTCTCCTAGCACTAGTGTTAGGCCTTCCTGTAACCTTGCAATAGTAGGGAGGCAAAACATGGTTCAAACCAGTCTTAGGCCACAAATGACAACCATTCAAAGGCTGGATGCAGTTCTCATAACATTTGATATATGTTTCCATATGATACAATTTATTGACAAACTCCTCTAGTTCAAATCCAATGACAAACATAAATGCCACAGCATGCATACATGGTATTCCAGTCAACTCCCATTTTCTGCAGGCACAAGTCATTGCATCCAAGTCACACACAAACTTCCCACCTGGTCCTTGAACTTAAAATTTGGGACTTCCAGACCATTCTGCTACACAATGTGATGCATCAGTTTTAATCTTCTCCAAAATGGCTTCAATCTTTGGACACAACAAACTTTCATGCTTCATCATCTTGGTTCTATTGACATGGGTTCTTTTCATTATTTTACATATAATCCTTTCAAGCATGGTAAGTATAGGCTTATCTCTTGCATCTAAAATCATGCTGTTAAAACTCTCACACAAGTTGTTAAGGAGGATATCTGATTTTGGAAAGGTTTAGAAGTGTGATTTAGACCATTGTGTTGGTGGCTTCTCAGCAAGCCACTTAAATGCCTCACTGTCTAGCTTCTCCAATTGTTGCATTTGTTCTTCAAACTCATCAACAGCAGTTGCCCTTGCACAGTCATATAACTGGTCCTTCAATGCTAAGCCCTTGTGTTTAAGTTTAAAGTTATTGTACAAATGCCTAACACAACATCTATGTTCATAATTTGGACATAACTCCTCGAAAGCTGGCATCAAGCCCTTTTGTTTATCAGTAATGAAGCACCAGTGATAACTATTATTGAACCCAATATCATCCTTCAACAACTTTATGAACCACATCCAAGAGTCCTTATTCTCACCTTCAACCACAGCATAAGCAAGTGGATAAAGTGAGTTGTTGCCATCAACTTCAACTGCAGTATGTAACATCCCTTTAGCAATCCCTTTTAAATGACACACATCCATCCCAATTAATGGCCTACAAAATTTAAGAAAACCAATCTTACAAGCACTGAAGCAAATATACATCCTTTTGAATTGTTCTTCCTCAATCTGAATTCTAACAATAGACCCCGGATTACTTCTCATTAACTCTGCACCATAGTCATAGATCCTACTATATTGCTGGTTCAAACTGCCATATATGAGTTGCAGGGCATCCTTTTTAGCCCTATACACCTTGGTAAATGACACACTAACTTTCAACTCAGCCATAATCTGCTCTTGAATTGACAACAATGACCATTGGGGGTTAGACCTAATCTTGTCCACATATTTCTTGCCTAACCACATTGCACTAACATTGTTGTTTACATATGACCTGGGGCATGTATGTTCATTGTACAAAGTTTTGACTTGCAAAGTAGATTGACCTTGCATGACTGAAGCAAATATAGTCCACTTGCAATCCTCCCTGCATATGGCTCTCACCCTAGTTTTCTCACAAACCTTGATTTTAACATGTCTACCATGTTTAATAGCATGTTGCTTTATTGCATTTTCCACTTGCTCTGAAGATCTAAACAACATCCCTAGTTTAAATTGAGGGTTCTCCATATCTACCTCATTATTAAAAGCAGGCCAACTCACCTTATTCTTCTTTTCTTTTTGTGGCCTTCTTCACCAGAGGAGCTGTCTAAACTTGCAAGGTCATCAGATATAGGCTACTCTTTATCACTACAATTGAAAGTCACATCAGAACTTTTCCTATCCCTTAACCCACCCCACTTAACATCCATATCTGTGTTTGCATCAAACAAGGCATCATCTTCTTCTACATCATAGTCACTTTCAGTAAAATATTCTAGGTCAGTAGACTTGTCACTGCCCATATTTTCACCATTAATACTTTCATTTTCAATATCCACTTCAACTGGTTCAGTAGGTTCAAATGGTTGAAATGGCCCAACTGGTACATTATGCAATGGTTCAAGTGGTTCATTAGTTAAAGGATCAAAATCTACATCATTTAATGGCTCATTTATTGTACTAACATCACATGACCCTACTTGGCTTTCATTGACATTAGGTACATATAAATGATCCACATAAATGCTAATGTGGGAATCCGGACCCGCGACCCGAGAAGAAATAGAAGAGTCCTCGTTCTCGGTTTTCTTTAAAAAAACGTGTTTTGTAGAGTCGCCAGTTTATTTTACGAGAAAACAAACAAAAGATCGTACGAAGGACAATTCGAAAATGAATTATCTTTCATACGTTTGAAACCAGAGATTTATTTTGAAAATTGACTTTGTTAGGGTTCGGGAACTACGTTACGAATTGGGAAGGTGTTAGGCACCCAATTCGCCCTTTCGGTCTCTTAATGGATCATGCATCTAATTCCTATTTTAGATATCTTGCAAGTAGTTTGAATAGTTTTCAGAATAGTCCTTTTCGGATAAATTTAGTTTAAAACAATATTTTGAAATCAGACTCGAGCTTTGCGAGCGCCTACGTATTCATTCATAGAATGAAATCAGAGTCTCTTAGTTCCATTTGTTTGGAAACTGTTTTTGTATTTTTTGTTTTGTTTTGAAAACGTGTCAAAACGGATTTTAGATTTCTTGTAAAACTTAGAAAGGATTTATTTTGAAAGCAATGAACTTCTTTGCAAGTTATCTAATTTTCTGTATTAAAAGTGAAATTAAATGCGGTACTGAAATTAAGGATTTGGTAGAAAGACGTACCTGATGCGCCTGAAGAAGAAATAAGAGCCTTGCCTTGTTGCCTTGCTTGCTTCCCTCTCTCTCTCTCTAAAACTTTCTCCCTCTAGAAATTCTCTCTCAGAATTTCTCTAAAATGACTCTCTAAAGATTTTGACAGAGTTTCTACTTACTAAAAACACTATTGAGTGTTGATGTCCTAAAATGAGAGCCCAAGGGTTCTATTTATAGGGAAAAATCCGCCAAAAACGCTCCAAAAGAGGCCAACCGCAGGGGGTAGCTGCATGGCGTGCGGCTAGGGCGTGCGACAAGGGTGTGCCAACCGTACGGTTGGCAGGTAGCCGTACGGTTGGGTGTGCGACAGGCGGCGGCGGTATGTGCCAACCGTACGGTTGGGAGCCAACTGTGCGGTTGGGGGGCGTGCGGCTGGCTATCAAAAAAACCTAATTTTTCTAACGGGGCGCTGCCCCGCACCCCTCGACCTGACCGGGCAGGTCGATCCCCATCCTAGTAAGCGAAGTGGCAACAAAGGTTGCGGTATATTCCTAACGCGCTCAAAAATCAGGATTTTTTCCTAATGGCCTCTTGTATGCATGATGACTCAAGACTTGATGCGGAATGCTCATTAGGTTCACACGAGAGTCGTGGATTGGGGTGTTCACAGCTAACAACCCTACTACCAAATGATGTTAATTTCGTAGCTAACATGTTCAGCAATTTGGCATTATTTTCTAGTTTATACAAACAACCATCCTCATTTATATAACAATACTCTTGTTTCCCACTATAGCCTAGAGATTCTACCATGTCATCAATCTCCAACAATGACATTAAATCAACATTACAATAATAGAAAAGGTTTACTTTCCTACCAACATATTCCTTTTTTGACTCATTTTTTACGCACCCCCATGATGTAGCTCACACGTGAAATACCCGTCATTTTTCTCTGCACAAATTAGACAAAGAAGACACATTTATCAAAATGTGGACCACATGTTGATTCTTTGTCTATACATTGAAAGATATGGACCACATTTATATTTCAATGGTATATATTATAATAATTTACATATAAGACAACAATCACAATCAGAAGCTTCATCCATAGAATATTGAAGCTTTATGCTTCGAATGTAGTACTTTAAGCATCAAACTTACTTTTATATATGTATATATATACATGTGGGTGTATATATATGCTCAATACGATGAAAAAACTAGCCATATCTTGGCCTTTCAATATCATTGTTGCATCGCAAATACCTCTGAACTGAGCACATTATAACGATTCTCCTTCAAAATCGAGCCAGAGCTTTAGGTTTCTTCTCCTTCGTTTAAAGTGGAACTGAGCTTTTGTTGGAGTTCAATCTTTGTATATAAGCCCCAATCTCACACGTGTAGCCAGCGTGTAACAAGACAATGAGGAGATGTGTAGTCCACCATGTAAAAATGAGTGCCACATTGGCCTTCAACTCAACGTTCCGTGACGGATGTTTGCCTCAGGGGTAAGATTGCAACGGAATATCTACTTCAAGTGAAGGATTACCAAAATTAGAACATTAAGGACAAAATTGCAAGCAACTATAAACTTTAGGGTTTATTTTGTTGTTTTCCCTTCAAAGTGTGACAATTAAATTGGGACGGAGGGAGTAGTATTTAGTGGACTACACATCTAGGTTAGAGGTGGGCTGGATGTTGGACTTGGAGAAGGCTAAATATAGATTTAGGGTGGATTTATATATATAGCAACTAGCCATATTTTTATTTAGGGTTCGACTATAGTTTTCCTGGCCTAACCCTAAGTTCGCCCATGCTTACGGTGGCAGTTATGGCACATCAACTCAAGTTTAGAAGTGGGTTTGGAGTAAAAAATTTCTTAATTAGTTGGGTCGGGGTTGGGAACTAACCCCCACCCATTTTGGAAGCCAGTTTGGAGTAAAAAAATTTCTTAATTAGTTAGGTCGGGTTGGGGACTAACCCCCACCCGTTTTGATACCCTGTATATTATAAAGTATTATAAAAAAATGATGTAAGTTACTTTTTGGAAAGTAGCTAGATCGGTCATATATTATATAAAAATTTAAGTAAATATTGGACCAAATGCTTTTCATGGCCATACAAAACTTTGGGCCTTTGAAAATTGTCCAAAAAGTAGGAGTCCGTGGCACACTGCCTTACTCGTGGACCCTGAACATATAAAATATATGTATATATTCAAAAACAATGTGTATATACGTATGTTTGAACGTATAAGTTATTTATTATTTTATGTACAAAATATTATTTGATTAAGTTTCATGCACCTCCAATTTTAAAGTAAATTGGCACGCACGTCCTATTAACCTGGTTAGGTAGCTACATTGGAGGCTCAGTAGTAATCTAGAGAATCCTACAGAATAGTGGAAGAGACATGTTTCAGAAAATTCCAAAACGCATTTAGGAATGTTAAATGTATGGGAAAGACAAAATTGCCTCAAAAGATTCCACAACTCTATATTATATAATGAATTGTTTTAGAATTTTATAAAATGGTAGGGATACTAGGAAAATTCATAAAATATTCTAGAGAATTGATCTAGACCATATGCTATATTCAATCTCCACCCTACATTAAGGAGGAGGGAGCTTATAAAAGCTTATAGGTCTCATTTTTAAATCATTACACCGCCATTAAACCCTTGTTCATCCCTTTTACATTCAAAATAAAGTGATTTGATCGTTATCTTGGCTAAATTAATTACCATTCTTCTAAAATGAGAAAAGCACATTTGAACCAAAATAGATTAAAGGAGAATAAAATGGCACAACCACATTTGAACCAAAATGGATTAAAGGAGAAGATGCAATGAGAAACATACGTGAGATTGCGATCCAATTAAGAGAGGATGAGAGGTTTTTAAGTATTGTACCCTCATTTTATTGATCTTGTGAAATCTGGTATCCATGAGAAACTAGATTGTATTTTGGTTTGCTCATCTACCAGAAAGGTTGTGAAAGACACAGATGTACACCAATATTAAATTGCGTTTTGGTTTATTTAATTGGTCAATTGATGTAAGAACAGCAAGGGCTGCAAAGGACTTCAAAAGAGATATAATATATATGTTGAATGGCACAAATACATTTATATAAGAGAGTATCTTTCAAAAATAGATATAATTTATATTTGTAATATGAAAAATAAATAAATTAAATAAATGACTATCACACAATTTCAAGTCACCAAACTCAAGACAATAAGAATATTGATATCATTATATTGAAACATCATATTTCTGAGCTTCATAGGTGGGTTGGGATTTTGGAGATTAGGGTTGTGAATCTTTCCACTTTCTCTACCATGTAGTGACATTTCATCGCTCTCTCATTAAACATAAACATGAGAGATACACCTCGTCGCATGAGAAGTGATTTAATGAAACTTTTCAAAAGATACCTATCACCCACAACACTCGTAAGGTTTGCAGATTGAAAATAAACGCAATTTTTGCTAAACCAAACAAACTCAATCCCATGGTGCTCCTGAAAATACAGTGATAAAAGGAAACACTGTTTTTCTGAGCTTCATAATGGGTTAAGGATTTTTGGATTAGGGCAACTTGTATTGGGATTTTTTTAATCTTTATGCTTAATGGTTGGGGACTTGGGGATCAGGGGAACTTGGGTTGAGATTTTGGGGATTAAGGCAAATGTCGGGATGTCATATTTCATAGACTATGTATAATGCTTAAAATTGTTATGTATAATGTTTAAAATTGTGTGTGTCCATGAAAGAGAAAGAGTGCAAGGTGTGTAAAAGTGTCAGTGTGTTGGAGAGAACAAACTATCTACTTAACCGATCCACGTCATTGCATCCAATCAGAAAGGGTTAATGTAGTAAAAGAACAAATAACACAATATAATATATATTATTAAATTAATTTAATATATATATATATATTATTATTGAGTTGGTTAATTCTTATAATTCTTCACGTTGTGCTATACTAATGTATATATGATGTAAGAATTTTGTAGACATAATACCTGTTGGTGCTAAAAACTAAAATGGTATTTTAGACCACATGATCAAATGATCGAATCAAATGATTGGAATAATAAATACAACAAGCCAACAGAGTCAAAGACATATAAAGAAGGTTGGTCTCATATGAAAATACGGGTTAATCCTCTTCTGTGGAATAGAGTTAGGAGCTCAGTTTTGCCTTGTTATTGATATAACCAAGTGGTTAGTACAAACTGACAGTGATTTCTCTAGCTATGCTATCATTATAATATTATAATGAGACTATGCTTTTAGCTACACAAATTTTAACTTCTCTGTATCAAGAGCTCTATCATGTGCTCGGTATATCTATCTCTCTTCCAGCTATTGGTCACTTTTTTTCTGTTCTTGGTTGTTCAGAAGTTATTGTCTATTGGTTGAGAGAAGTAAATACTTCTTCTATATATATGATTGAGAGGGAAATGTGTGAGAAGGCTCCCAGAGCAGGTCTGAAGCCATGTCTTGATCATCACTAACTCTGACCTTGCTTTTCCTTGAATTTCGGGGCATTAAATGCAGTTGGTGCACATTTAATAAAGGTGAGGGAGGTTCTGTATGTTCTGCAGAGTAGGTGGTAGTCGTCCATGCCATTCGTCAGCTACTATGTCAGAGTGGTTAGGCGATGGAGCTCCAAAGCTCGTCGAAAGAGCTCTAGAATCTGAGCTCCGTAATCTGACGCGCATAATTAGCTCTTGACCAGGTATCCAACTTATGGAGGGCTCCGCTCTCCTTGTAGTACTCGGGCAGGGCTCCTCAGAGCTCCTTACGTTGAGATATGCCTGATTGTTGATGTGGACGGCCACGTATCAGCTTGTGGTTGGCGGGGGTGAATTCGATTACTAATTTACCTAAATAATTATGTAAACTTTGGTCAACAAGTTTGTATTCTCTATGTCTAAATGATATTTTTTTTCATTAATTTCATGGACATAATACTTAAATAATTGTGTAAACTAAGATGATCAAGTTTGTGCACTATATCTCTAAATGAGATATATCCTTTAGTTTTGCATACATAATACTTAAATAATTGTATAAACTAAGATCATCAAGTTTGCGCAGTATATATCTAAATAAGATAGATCATTTAGTTTAATAGACACAATACTTAAATAATTGTGTTAACTCACATCAAGTTTGAGTACAATATGTCTAAGTGAGATGCACCTATTAATATGTAGACATAATACTTCATTAACATATGCATAGCCACCTCATATAGATATATCTACTAGAGTCCAAAGAAACATAAATTTATTACCTACATCGCAAATAAAAAATATAAAGATAAAAGGCATTTTATGGAATCAAGTATGTTTATAATTTAAACTATGTACAAATATCGAACTAATATGTCTAAATAACAAATATAATAAACTAAAATTGGATATGAATGGAATGCATGGCGGTCTCAAGATGGACATCAAAAGAGTTAAACATGGAGTTTGACCATGTTATTGGTGAAAGATCGACTATTTTGCAGTGACTCTCTCATCATCGCCTCTCTCTATCTATCAATCAATCTCTTCCTTCATATCTCTTTCGTGTCAACATAAACCACATTTTATATATCCTCTGCCCTAATTTTGAGATTTTTTCTCTTTGCTATGTGTAAGAAACAACATATGTATCTAGAGAGAGAGAAGAGTGAAATGAAATTTACATAAAAAAATTAAGTTAAAGAAGAGATGGGTGATTTTTTTTTGTTACTATTAATATACATAGATATTTTCTCTTTTATCTTGTGACATTCAAATAAATTAACAATATTTCATTCCTAACTTCTAGCATTCAAATGAATTAATACCAATTTTTAACTCCAACTATAAATAAAGGAGTTCTTAAATAAAACTACGAAATTAGCATTCACAAAAACTTTCAATTCACCCTAAAGGTTGGGTGAGTTTACTAAATGCATTAAAAGAACGTTAATTTATGTAGTCGCTAAAACTAAAATATGAAAATCTTATATAAACCCACAAATTTTTTTTTTTCACCTAGTAAAAGGAAGCTTGCACTTTACCCCGTCATATGTTTATCGAAAACATTCAACCCACATCATCTATTTTATACATGCCAACGACATACCACCTCTTTTTTATGCGCCAAATAATAAAACCTTTTTCTTTTTCCTTTCTGATTTCACATCCACATAATTCATTATTGACCTCACAAATTTTTTACGAGCTCATGGTTCACAAATTTATATATTCTATCTAACTATCAAAGAGCAAGAGAACTAAATATTTACCTGCTCCTCCAACAGGTCGTGAACGGCAGCAGCTCCGGTCTCCCGAGTCCGGTATACATAGGGAGCCCGGTAGTTCCCCGCAATGAATCGGCGGAGAAAAGGAAACTGGTCCTCGTTCTCAATGAGGAGATCCACCTGGGCACGACCCAGGCGGGTATAAGCAACAAACCAGCTCTGAAAAGGAAAGATAAAAGAAATCAGCAATGATCAACATGTAATATGTAAAGAACTGAAACAAGGACAAAAGGACTAAAGTATGTACCTCCCACAGCAGAGAAAAGCCCTTGAGGTTCAGGGCTAAATGGCGAGAGACCTGGTCCATGGCATCATAGAGGACTGCAAGAATGAAGCCTCCCCAGTCATAGTCAAACATGAGGCTGAAGTCCCGAAGATAGGGCAACCACCAAAGATGAGCCGTGTCCCTACCACGAGCCTCGAATAAATCATGGAGTGTCAACAGAAGAAGGACGCGGGCATACTGGCGCGCCTCCTGACGGGTCATAGGAACCCCTGAAGCAACTAGCCGAGCTCTCTCTGTGGCTAGCTGCGTAACTAAGACACCCCGATGAATCGTATCACCGGAACTCCGTCGCTCCGGGAACCATCCAAGCGCACTAACAATACCTTCTGCCGTCAGACGCAAAGGGACATCGATCTGAATGGGGACCCCCCCCGAAGGAATCCCGGTCAGAGCAAAAAGATCGAGGCGTGTCATCGTCATCTCACCCCAGCTCCAATGGAAGGTATGAGAGTTATAGGGCTATAGGGGTAGATTATGTATTTTTCCTAAATCCTAAGAGGTATCACAGGTAAAAGTATGTGTTCGCTAAAAATCGGGCGTTATTCAAGGCAGACATGCATACTAACATTATTGAAAATGAAATACAGGAAACGACAAGAAA
This sequence comes from Lonicera japonica, assembly GCA_021464415.1. NCBI lineage: Eukaryota > Viridiplantae > Streptophyta > Magnoliopsida > Dipsacales > Caprifoliaceae > Lonicera > Lonicera japonica. The sequence continues at coordinate 50,141,197 of CM038466.1, forward strand.
CAGAACAGATAAAGAAGACATACCAGAGATCGACGGCGAATCTCGTGAGAGACAGGCTCCATCAAGAGCCACGGGACATCTGGGACTGGAGCAGCTTGGATAGCATCCCGATAGACCACCGCTCGACCGCGGTCTATCCCATCCTCATCATACCAGTCCAAGTCCGCCCAGTCGTCGTGATGAGGGCTGCAGCGGAGAACGCCCTGAGCGTCAGTAAAAGTGACCTCCTCCTGGTCACCCTCCAATCGATCGAGATGAGCAGGGTCCATCGGTATAGGTAGAATATATGTGAAAAGGTCGAAAAAGTCAAAAACACGGCAGAGCTTCCGCGCTTGGGAGAGAAGAAAAGAAGAGAGAAGGAGAGCTAGAGAGAGAAAGAGAAGGGAGAGAATGAGGTGGAATGAGCTCAGCAGGAGGCTTATATAGTGGGGCAGTTTGTCGCGCGACAAATGGCCACATTGTCGCGCGACAAAGAGCCATTTCACCGAGATGTCGCGCGACAAACCACCCTCTCCCCTGATTTTTTGACTTCTTTTCTCATTTTTATCTCTTACAGGAGGACTTCCGAGGAGCAGTTTTCGAAAAAAATTGCTAAAACCGCACACCCATAATAAAGATTTCAAAGAGAAAATTTCCAAATCATCTCTCCGAAAAAAAAGCGAGAACAGAATGCCACGATTAAAAGTAATCTCTGATCTCACAGAAGGACCGAAACTATCAAAGCAGAATAGCGAGATAAGACGGGAATAGAAAAAATTGAAAGAGTAGAAAAGATAAGAAACCCGCATAAAAACCCAAAGCAAGCGAGAGAAACAGAAATGCAGAGTGGCAGGGAGAGCCACACCAAAAGTGACAGCTAGGCCAAAACCGGCTCAGGGCTTCGTTTTGGGTGAGTAAGGCTCCTGACCACGACAAAGGGATGAAAAGACTCCTGGTCAAAAACAGAGAAGGCCAGGAAAAGTCTTTCCCAAAAGAGGGAGAAATAAGGGCATCGAAAAACAGAAAACGATGTTGGGCCCACCAAAAAGAGAAACTAAGAAAAGAACAGAGATCAGAGATTAGACTTTCAAACAAATTTTCTTTTCAGCACGATACAGAAGAGATGGTTTGGAAAACCCTCGAATCATCACGCTGCGGAAAGCAAAGAAAATCAAAGACTGCTTTCTGAGAGAAGTATCCTCACTCGAGAAAAACATGAGGACAAAATTCAAGAAATATACAGGAAAGCGGACATTCGGATAAGAGTAAACCTCGAGGAGCTCTTTTCACCCTCACGAAAACTTCTCTCTCTCACTCTAGCAGTCTAAAGAGAAACAAATTAAATTTTAACAAAAATCACAAACACAAGCCCTCTTCAGAGGCAAAATCACAAGCCCTCTCCAGAGGCAAAAGTTACTCATGAAAGTCCTCCCAGAGGCATTTTTCCTTCTTCTTACAGATCTAGAAGCCCTCCCAGAGAGGCACAACGGTAGTCCTCCCACCTGAGGCGAAGCCCTCCCAGAGAGGCACAACGGTAGTCCTCCCACCTGAGGCGAAGCCCTCCCAAAGAGGCACAAACGGTAGTCCTCCCACCTGAGGCGAAGCCCTCCCAGAGAGGCACAGCGGTAGTCCTCCCACCTGAGGCGAAGCCCTCCCAGAGAGGCACAGCGGTAGTCCTCCCACCTGAGGCGAAGCCCTCCCAGAGAGGCACAGCGGTAGTCCTCCCACCTGAGGCGAAGCCCTCCCAGAGAGGCACAACGGTAGTCCTCCCACCTGAGGCGAAGCCCTCCCAGAGAGGCACCACGGTAGTCCTCCCACCTGAGGCGAAGCCCTCCCAGAGAGGCACAACGGTAGTCCTCCCACCTGAGGCGCAATGGTAGTCCTCCCACCTGAGGCGCAAAAAAGGAGAGAGCAACGGTAGTCCTCCCACCTGAGGCACAAAAAAGATCAATGGTAGTCCTCCCATCTGAGGCAAGTGGAGCAAGTCAAAGCCCTCGAGAGAGGCAATGAGGTAACAAAAGCCCTCTCCGGAGGCAAAACCAAACACGAAGCCCTCTCCGGAGGCACTCACAAGCACTTTTTGCATAAACACTTTTTTAGAGTTCATGCGGGAGCCATGGATCATGGTCTCTTCCAGTCGCCTCAATTCCTTGCAAGGAAGGAGCATGAGTCGAGAGGGTCTGTAGACACCCCGATCCGTGACCCCCGCAAGAACCTTAACGACCTACGAGAACTACTGTTTTTCTTGGAGTCCGGGACCCACCCGAGCACCCGAAACTACCCCGGGGGGTTTTGTTGCGCGACAAACCTTTTTTTACCAAGGATTGTCGCACGACATATCACATTGTCGCGCGACAATCATTGGAATGTCGCGCGACAATCCCACTATGTCGCGCGACAATCCCTCTCTGCACCCGACCAACCACTTTCTGACACATCACAGTGTCAGGACCCATCACTTCAGCCGTTTGTCGCACGACATACAGGAATGTCGCGCGACAAACAGATATGTCGCGCGACACTTGCCTTTTTTGGGGAAATGTCGCGCGACAATCTTCCCCGAGCAGTATAAATAGGCCAACACCCCCAAGGGTCCAGGGGCAGCAATTGGAATCTGAGGATTTGGAGCTTTAGATCTGATTTTTATCAAGCATTTTTCTACTATTATCTTATTTCTGAAGAATTATCGAATCTATCCTCGACGTGTCCCGTCTCTGGAATCGATTCCTCAGAAATATCTGAAGAAAGAGAAGATTATTATCGCCAGAGATCCCTCTGCCGTATTATATTTTCTTTCCTATTATTATTCTCGTCGGGAAGGTAAAGAAAGTCCCTTCTAGTATTTAAAATTAGATATCTGTGTACTTGTTTTACTTCTGTTATTCTGTCCACGTTTTATTTGAATAAACTTATTGTCAAGTTACAAATAGTCTATCGTTTTCGACACAAAAAGACCCTGATAAAACTACTTTCAAAACCAGAAGAGTAAGTACATTATCGTCCGGATAAACCCTGTTTTCAAACCCCGGACCGATAAAGGACTTATCTAGGAATTAAAACCCACACATCCTGTCTTCTTCATAGACTGCGATGTGTCTGATAAACTCTCTTCAAAGAGTTCTAATTCCATATTGAATGAGTCCCGACATAAAGATCCGAACTTTTCCAAAATAATCACAACTCGAGAAAACCGTCATTATCTGAGGAAATAATACGAAATACTCTTTCAAAATAAAAGATTTTTGTCATTTGTCATTTACATCTTCTAAATTATAAAAACATCGGATCTCGGAATACAAAGGTTTTCACCCCTTTTTTTTCCTGTTTTTCTCAAGAATTAGGGTTTTCTTTTAGAAAGTAGTAGACTATCGGTAAAAGCATCCAAGTTTTTCAACATAGAATAAATATATAAGTCCACTAGAGACCGAAAGGGCGGAATGGGTGCTTAACACCTTCCCAAACCGTAATATAGTTCCCGAACCCTATAGAATCCTGGTTTCGCAGACAAACGTGTAAAGAAAGGCTTGTCTATAGCCTTCCCCCTTACACAACCTTTTTGTCCGTTTTCTCGTAAAATGTACTGGCGACTCTGAACGAACCCCTTTCCATCTAGAATAGACGTAGGGACACCCGATATGAACTATCAAAACAAACTCCAAGCAAATGGAACGACGGGATCCTTTCCGACGTTTCAGACCACCACGAACGGGGACGAGACCCGGGGGGTCGCATTTGCGGATTCTCACAGTGGCGACTCTGCTGGGGACCTTTGTTAGAAAACTAGACTCTTATATGTGGACCTTTATTTATCTGTTGAATACTTGCTTTTACTACTTTCCCTACTCATGTTAATTGATTGAGAAGAACCCTTTTTCTAAAAATGGGAGTTTTTCAAAGAATACGTAACAAAGATAATGGTATTTGTAAACCCAACCTTTTTCACACGCACTATCACAAATCATGCATTGGTTCTACGAGTGTGAATTTACCCCAAACCCTCGGAAGTATTATAAGTGAGTAGGGAGTTGGCTTGCTTGGGCCAACATAAACCGAAAGCATTTACTTCCACTCTCCTTGGCCAAGTACGCCCCCGAGGTATATCGAGTGACGAGAACACTCACGTACCCGGGAAGTATATCAAAAGATTCTTGCACGTACCCGCCCTTGGGGTATATCGCAAGGTCTTGCCAAAAAGGAGGGAGCTTGAAGCCTTAAACCGTTCGTACACCTGCGCTGCATATAAGATCGAGTTAAAACACTTGTCAAACAGCCGTAGGGGATGTACCACTTTACGGCTTACTCTTCGACACCCTTTTTAAATCCGAGGCCCTTCTCGGCAATTTTTAGTGGTTCTTTTGGCAAAAATCGAGTCGCATCACAGTCTTCCTTCATCTTCGCCACGTGGTTTCGTCTACAGTCGTGAAGCAACAACAGACTGGAAGGTTGGGCCGGCCGTGATCGCACCGGAAGACTAGTAAGACCAAGCACACCTGAAATGGCCGATGAATGCGAGAATCGAGAGACAGATCAAAGCCTAGCCGAGGCATCATCAGCTCAGCCAACCCTAGCCGAAATGCACCGTTTACTCATGACCGTCAGCAGGGATCTGGCAAACCTCACGAACGAGCAACAGGGTACCCGGATCCGAATAGAAGAATTATCAGCCGAACGAACTGCACCACCGGGGTTTGATCGACTACCGCCGAATCGAGATCCGAACCAAGGACAGTCTTCACAAGTACTCCCCCCAGTTCAAGGAACCAATCCACCTCAAACGGGCCCTATCGTAGCTGGTCCCGTTCAAACCGACCCCAACAATCAGAACCAATGGGCCCCAGATTCAGGCCCCACTTATCAACAGCAAGAGCCACCCATAGTCTGGCCACAACCCCAAGTACAACCCGGTTTTGACCCCCAATACCAACCATGGCCACAAGTCCCCGCAAGACCTATCCCACCACCGGCCCCAGTGGCCCCTCCCAATGAGTACCCAGACATCAACCGACTCCGGGCAGTGTACGCAGAATCGGTTATAGCTCGGGAACAGCCCGATGAGGTGTCAAGAGAGAGCGAAGAAATGAAGAAATTGAAAGAGCAGATGAAGGTTCTGCAAAGAGGGGTTTCTCTGATAAAAGGGGCAGACGAGATCACAGACATGAACGCCTTTTCCCTCTACCCAGAAGCCAGACTACCTCAAGGATTTAAGCTCCCCTCTATCACCAAATTCACTGGAACCACACCCCCCAAAACTCATCTCCAATCCTACATCAGATCCATGCAAGTGTCCAGTTGTGGAGAGCCGGAGCTAGCTCAGGCTTTTCACATGACTCTCACGGGGGCCGCCCTGAGATGGTTCTTCGATCTAGAGAAACACCACACAAAAACTTGGGGAGATATCGTCAAAGAGTTCATGACAAAGTACGGGTCCAACGAGAGTTTGGAAATTACCCGTAAACACATGGAGATGGCCAAGCAAGGCGAGAAAGAGAGCTTCAGCGACTTTGTCACCCGCTGGAGGGAAATGGCATCCCAAATGTCCAAACGGCCCGACGAAGAAGAGCAGTTGGAAATCATACAGAAGAATTTTTCTCCAGCTGTATTGAACTGCATGGGAAAGCATGTATTCCCACACTTCAGAGCCCTGTTGAGTATGGGGTCACAAGTAGAGGAGGAATTGGCCAAAAAGGCGGAAACAGATACCAAAAAGGCCTCTTACACCGGAAGAAAGACGGCCACTCCAGCCGTAAACCAACTAAGCTCGTACCCGTATCAACAAAACCCATTCCAGCAGTCACCGCAAGTCCCCCCAATGAATTGGCCTACGCAGGGAGACTCTTCAAACACCGAGGCCAAGAAAAGGAGAAATTTCTGCACCCTCCCCACTACTCTGGTTAAGAGCCTGGAACTACTCCAAAAAGCCGGACTAGTCACTCCACTCAACCCACGCCCCCCACCAAACCCTATTCCCAACACTTGGAGAATGAATGAGAACTGTGCGTACCATCAAGCGGCAGGCCATGACACGGAACGCTGTTTAGCTCTCCGCCATCGAATCCAGGATCTCATTGAAGCCGGAACCATCCCCGCACCCGGCGGGCCCAATGTTACCAACAACCCCCTCCCCAATCATGCTCCCCCTGCAGGAATTAACGCCTTGACCACTGATGAAGGCTTTGATCCCGTAGGACTCATTCGGGATGATCCAGCCTATAAGGCGCCCGTTATTCTACCGGCAAAAGCACGAGTTGCCCCAGGCCTCAACCCAATAATTGACCAATGGATGGCCAAGATGAACTTCCTACCTGGGCAGGGCTTAGGAAAGACAAATCAGGGAATCTCGCAACCACTCACAATCAAAACCAATCCCGGGAAAGCTGGGATATGATGGACCCAAGACAAGAAAAAACAACCATGGAAACCCCGCCCCCCCATAAGGAGACAATCTGTATGACAGAAACCTCCTCCGGGACTTTCAGTTGGTCGGCAGAGCCAAAGTCGTCAGAAGCTTCGGAGGGATCAGACCCAACATCCCTTTGGATACAACAGATTACCCGCTCAGGAAAGGTATACCAGCCACCACCGATGGATGCCGAGAAATCACCACCTCCTAAGGAAGTAGGAGAAGACCGAGTACTGGAACAGTTGAAGAAAACCCAGGCACACATCACCATTTGGGGTCTCTTGGTTGCCTCCAAACCTCACAGGACCGCCTTCATTAAACTCCTAGATGAGGCTGTCATATCGCCAGACTCCACGCCCGAACAGCTGCCAAACATGATCGGGTCACTCACAGTCCAAAGAAGTCTGTCATTTTCAGATGAAGACTTGTCTCCATTGGGGAGAAAACACAGCTTGGCTCTCCACATCACCGTCCGAACCCGAGGGAAGATCTTGCCACAAGTCCTCATCGACAATGGGTCGACCATAAATGTTTGCCCTCTGAAGACTGCCAGATGCTTGGGTATCTTGGATTCAGAGCTTTCTCCATCCGCCGTAACCGTCAGGGCCTATGATAATACCAGGAGGGCCGTTCTGGGTTCTCTGAAGCTTGATCTCATGATCGGTCCCGGAAGCTTTCCGGCCGATTTTCAAATCATAGACATCCCCTCCAGTTTTAATCTACTGTTGGGAAGGGCATGGCTACACAACATAGGAGCACTCCCCTCCTCCTTACACCAGAAGATCAAGATACCGTTCGAGGGGAACGTAATCACCATCCAAGGAGATCCTGAAAGGACCTTGGCAGACCTGGAATTTCCGGTTTTAGGCATCGGGAGTCATAGTATACAGTTGGGAGGCTTTTCTTATGAGCCTCAAGTACAAACTCTCAACACCCAGATAATCGAATATCTTCCCCCTGACAATATCCCCGGTCTCAGCACCAAGATTACAAATATGCTAAGAATGATGAAATACTTACCTGGAGCCGGCCTAGGAATGGGACAATCAGGACTACTTCAAGCCTTGGAACCAGTAACGAGGTACGAAAGGGAAGGTTTGGGGTACCAACACACTGAAGAAGACGATCAGCAAAAAAGGGGCTGAGGGCATCAGTATCCGAGTTTCAGCTCTTTGAACGGGTTTTTTGTCAAAGAAGGAGAGGACTTCCCCTTTTGCGGTTTTCAGGAACCTTGGAGAAACAGCGACGGAGAGAACCTGCCGGGATGGGAAATCTTCTATAAAGAGGACCTATATGTCAAAGAAAGCATTGAACACAGTTTCTCCACCAAATTAACGATCGGGTTGAAAGAAGGAAATGAAGACAAGACAGACAAGGAGGAAGAAATGATCGGAGATCTTTTCGACATCATAGTTCTAGGGGATGATGAGCCGAGGGATGACCCCGTACACCTAATATACGCTGATCCAGACTACCAAAGGGAAAGGGAAAAGAGTGAAATTGTAAGGGTGAGAGGTGAGAGTGAAAGTAAGGCTAGGAAAGAGCCACTCCTAGATTTAATCTTTAAACTTGTACCCGTAAACACTATTATCAATGAAGAAAACTCTGTGTTGCGTTATCCTGTTATTTGTAATTCTGTAATAGCTTATAAGGAGTTAGAAAGACTGAACGAACACCCGGAACGGGAGGAACAACGTATACAGAGTGAGGAAGGAGACACTCTTGTGATTAACCTCGGAACAAAGGAGGAAAGAAGAGAGGTCCGCATTGGGGCAAGCCTAAGTGAGACAGAAAGAGAAGAATTCACACAAACTCTGAAAGAGTATGTGGATGTCTTCGCCTGGTCTTATGCGGATATGCCAGGTTTGAACAGCTAGATAGTCATGCACGAGATACACACCGAGCCAGAATTTAGGCCCGTCAAGCAGAAGCTGAGGAAACTTACGCCAGAATGGTCCTTAAAAGTGAAAGAAGAGGTGATGAAACAATTAAGTGTGGGTTTCTTACGGGTGATCGAATACCCTTCGTGGTTAGCCAACATCGTGCCTGTTCCAAAAGCTAATGGGAAAGTCCGCATGTGTGTGGATTACCGGGATCTCAATAAAGCTTGTCCAAAAGACGATTTTCCCTTGCCCAACATCGATTTAATAGTAGATAATACTGCCAACCACGCCTTGAAGTCATTTGTGGATGGTTTTGCCGGATATAACCAGATCAAGATGCACCCAGATCACTAAGAGAAAACAGCATTCATCACACCGTGGGGAAGATATTGCTACACCGTTATGCCATTTGGGTTAAAGAACGCCGGGGCAACGTATCAAAGGGCGGCTACGGCTATCTTTCACGACATGATTCACAAAGAAGTAGAGGTGTATGTAGACAACATGATAATCAAGTCAAAAGAGAGGAAAGGCCATGTACCAGCCTTGCGAGCCTTCTTTGATCGGCTCCGCCAATATCAGATGAGACTCAACCCGCAGAAATGTGTGTTCGGGGTAACCAAAGGAAAACTCCTGGGATATGTCGTCAGTAAGAAGGGAATCGAGGTGGACCCCGCTAAAGTTCAAGCTATCCAAGACATGCCTAAACCTCGTACCGAGAAAGAAGTCCGAGGATTTTTGGGTAATCTGCAGTACATCAGTAGGTTCATCTCTCAGCTCACTCAGACTTGCGAGCCCATCTTCAAACTCCTGAGGAAATCTTCACCAGGAGAGTGGGACGGCCAGTGCCAAGAAGCTTTTGATAGAATCAAAGAATACCTCTCCAAACCCCCAGTGTTAGCCCCGCCCCAGACCGGACTGCCACTAATCTTATACCTAACCGTCACTGATTCGGCTACGGGAGCAATGCTAGCCCAGCACCTGACCGATACCCGGAAGGAGCATGCCATCTATTTCCTCAGCAAAAAGCTGTCCCCGTTTGAGATAAACTACACACCATTGGAGAAATCATGTACCGCTCTCGTCTGGGTAACACAGAAACTACGGCACTATATGCTAGTTTTCCCAGTCATCCTGGCATCACGGATCGATCCGTTGAAATACCTCTTCGAGAAACCGGCTCTCTCGAACCGAATGGAAAAATGGTTGTTTCTACTCTCCGAATTCGACATCACCTACATGACCCAAAAGGCAGTCAAAGGCAAGATCATAGCTGATTACCTGGCCCACAATCCGATATTAGGAGACATGCTAGAAGAAGCCGAGTTCCCGGACGAAACCATCATGAACGTCGAGACCGATGAAGACTGGAAGTTGTACTTTGACGGGGCCGCCAATCGAAACGGAAACGGGATAGGCATCCTGTTAGTTTCTCCGGACCAAACTCACTCCCCGGTATCATATCGTCTGGACTTTTTCTGCACCAACAACATGGCCGAATATGAAGCATGCATACTCGGGTTAGAGATCGCTCTTCAAAAGGGTATAAAGAGAATACAGGTATACGGAGATTCAGCACTAGTGGTCCACCAAGTTCTGAAGGAATGGAAGATCAGAGATGAGAAATTAGTCCCTTACCTCGCCCGACTAGAGGATGTCGCAGGAAAGTTCGAGCGTGTGGAGTTTTACTATATCCCCAGGTCCCAGAACAGTTTTGCTGACGCATTGGCAACCCTGGCATCTATGATCGATATTTTGGAGGGGATGGAAGAAATAACCCTCACGGTACAAAAGAAATCAGGACCCGCGCACTGCATGACCCTTGAGGTAGAAACTGAAAAAAATGGTGACTCGACCGTTTGGTTTTATGACATCTGGAACCTTCTGAAGAACCACCAGTATCCCGAGGAAACAAACAAGAGAACGCGGGTCACCCTCAGAAGACTAGCATCAGGATTCATACTCTGTGCCGGAAGATTATATAAAAGGAACTACGACGGGACTCATCTTCAATGTCTCACTGAAGAAGAATCGGTTAGAATGATGGATCAGATACATGGGGGCGATTGCGGACCTCATATGAGCGGGAATACACTTGCCCGCAAGATCATCAGGCAAGGGTATTTTTGGTCTACCCTACAAACCGATTGTGCTGACCATGTACGCCGTTGTCACAAATGCCAAATCTATGCTAAATCCCAGAAGCTTCCTCCAAGAGAGTTGTACAACATGACTGCTCCCTGGCCTTTCGCAGCTTGGGGAATCGACGTCATAGGGAAAATCTCGCCCAAAGCCAGCAACGGCCATGAATTCATACTAGTAGCCATCGACTACTTCACCAAATGGGTGGAAGCCGAGTCTTACCAGACCCTCGATGCCAAAAAAGTAGCCCGATTCATCAAAAGGAATATTGTTTGCCGATATGGGGTCCCACACGAGATCATCTCAGATAACGGCACCCACTTCGAAGGAGAAGCTAATACCATCATGGAAGAATACGGTATTACCAGACACAGGTCTTCGCCATACAGGCCACAAACCAATGGGGCAGTTGAAGCCACCAACAAAAATCTGAAGAATATCCTAAGCAAAATGACCGACACCTGTCGAGATTGGCCAGAGAAGTTACCTTATGCATTATGGGGATATCGCACCACCGAGAGGGTCTCCACAGGGGCAACCCCGTTCTCTCTTACATACGGGATGGAAGCAGTCCTCCCTGTTGAGTTAGAAGTCCCCTCCCTCAGGGTAATACTAGAGAATCAAGTCAATGAACTGGAGTGGGTCCAGGCACGGTATAACGAGCTAGCCCTACTGGATGAAAAGAGATTGAAAGCCGCATACCACCATCAGGGGTATCAGAAGAGAATCGCTCGAGCATTTAACCAGAAAGTGAGGACTCGGCGTATCAACGAGAACGATATTGTATTGAAAGAAATTAGAGAACCGGCCAGAGATCCGAGGGGTAAGTTCGGGCAGAAGTGGACAGGACCGTACATCGTCAAAGAAATCGATACATGAGGTGCCGCTATACTCACTGATTTGGATGGGCAGTTACTACATTCACCAGTCAACATGGATCGACTGAAGAAGTATTATCAATAGGTGTGGCATGTAATAAGAACTACGTAAACCTGAGCCCCAACTCAAAACTTTTTGTTCTTTGTAAAAATCAAAAAGGGGAACGTAGGCAACCTGAGAAGTGACTTCAGGCCCGGTTTAAACCTTGTAAATAAATTTATTTCCCGCAAGCAGTCCCTCATATATTATTAAAAGGTGGTTCAGAACATCGAAGGTTACAAAGGAGACATAACAAATACGAAAGAAACTAATCCCTAGGGGTTGGCCACACTGGGTCCTCAATAGCCAAATCGATCCGAGCTTCGTCCAAGATCTGATATGCAAAGACAATGTTATCATCAGTAGCCTCCGTATCCATGAACCGGAACCACTCCATTTGAAAGGGGTCGTCGATCAGTTCTCCTTCCAGAGATTGCCAGCAAGAGCGGATGATATCAGCCCGGAGAGGCCGGGTAATACCAAACCGGGCATAATTGAACTGACGAGTCAGTCGGGCACGCCACATCCTCTCTACCGATAAAGAAACATGTGGGGTCACAAATTTAGACTCAGAAGAGAAGTTGTTCAGACCAAGGGGAACCTCCTGAGGAATGTTAAACTGCCAAAAAAGACGCCCAGGGAGATAAAAGGAAGTGAACCAGAGCCCGCGGAGCCGAACGTAGTTCTGACCCCCAGTGCTAAGTACCATCGCCCTCAGCTTCCACCAAGGAATGTTCCACCGGATAGCCCGAAAGTTCTCCGAAAACCATACCGTCCAATCAGAGGAAGACATGGTCAAAGCACCAAAGAGAGGCCGATGGAAGAAATGAGTCGGATTGTCGAGCCGAGCTCCGTTGAAACCCACCGATCGAAAGCGCTCTAGCAGCCACATGTATAGCAGACGCGGACTCCCCGGAAGAAGGGCGAGGCCCCCCGTTGAACATCATCAAGACCATTCAGGGTCTCTGCAAGAATGATCGGCACTATAGACTCCCCATTTCTAGCCTGGTAAATCAGACTCAGGATAGTCGGATCAACACGGGAAGAACCCGTCACCAGCAGCATATCAGAAACCAGGCAAATCAGGGCCGCTGCAGTACGCCCCACGCCGTAAGAGGCCCTATCTTCATAACGATGAAAGAACCTCACCATTTTATAGAGGTTAAGAAAACCATCGGCAATGAAACCATCACAGGCCGCCTGGGGAATGGCTAACAGAGCAATTAGCATGTCACGGGGACCGATTTCTTCTATGGGAACTGCCATCGGGAGACGAACATCATAACGTAACAGCCAGGAAAACTCCTCGTAACTCGGGCAGAGCTCGTCAAGCCCAAAACGGAAAAAGTGATCCACAGGGCTCCAAAAATGCAAAGCGCCTAACAAAAAGGAAAAATCTACAGGGCGATGACGCCAGCCCGCCAAAGGACTGAATGCACCGAAGTTCAAGCCGTTTTCAGAAGATACCAAAGCATCCCGAGCATTAATGAAAGAAAAATCAGAGTTTGTACGATAGGAAGACATTTTGGGAGAGGTGTGGAGATGAAGGAAGGAAGATGGGTGTATTTATAGCAAAAAGGAGTGCCCTGTACCTGTTTGTCGCGCGATAAATCCACTTCCAAGGGGAAGTGTCGCGCGACAAACCCATGTCCAGAAGGGATTGTCGCACGACAAACCCATCTAGGGGCACCCTACCTTTGTTTTCCTTATACATAATAGTCATCTTTGCCAAAAGAATCACTTCTGGATGCTTTCTTGTTCTCACTTTGTTCTCTTTTGCAGGAAACATGAATATCACTACGCTACAAGGTATAGCTTCTAAAAAACGTTGACTCTTATATATGTATCTTTCACAGACAGAGAATAAGAGTATAAACAGACACAAAATATATTTTATAAATCCAACAAAAGAACAGTTTTTAAACTAAAAAATCCGTCTAAAATAAATACATATCTGTCCAAACTAACACTAAAATGCAGAAAGGGAAAACTAATCTACTCGGGCGCGTTTTGACACGCTCTCACTATCGCCCGAGCCCTCCTCGGGAGTAAGATCAACAACTGGGACGCCAGGAACAGGAGGAATTGCCGCCTGAGAAGGCCCCATGGACTGGACCGGTGCCGTAGGACGGATCATCGACGATCGGGAACGCCTGGAAGTCCGACTACTGCTCCTCCGAGAATCCGTCCGGGCATGAGAGGAAGTCAGGGGGTCGTCCGGCCGTAAGGAGATGTCGATAGCCCTCTGATAATCACGCATGTAGGCTGGAGGGTCTCGACCGACATACTGGAGCAGGTTCCAGCTGTAGAGGTACTGGGCGTGCCAAGCCCGTAGATCTGCCACCCGAACACTCACCCGCTGTAAAAAGACATAAGATAAAAGAATCAGCACAATCAAAATAGATAGATATAGATGTAAGGGTATCAAGAGAAGTTGAAGAAAGTACCTCGTCATCAAGGCGACCACATAGATAGTCAAAAGTATCCTCAGGAAGAGGGTACTCCGGGACGGGATATCGACGTAATCCAGCGCCAACGTAAGAGATGTCCCTGGGGAGTTGGGGTAGATCTACCCACGGAATAGATAACCCCGCCGGAACACCAGAAGAAGTGGACCCGCCCTCCTCACGGATCGGGAACAAGGGAGGCCGGGATGAAGAACCCCCCAAACCTGGAGATCGGGCAGGAGGACCCATGATAGTCGCCGGAAGGGGAGTCAACGTGGCGTAGGTACGGACCCCCGGAGGATCCACTATGGCCGTCGCCCTCAAAGGAGGTACCCCACTAGAAGGAGTAGCCACCGCAGCTGGAGGAGTCCGCCCGAACTGCTCATAGTCTGCCCCAAGGTCCGCAGGCTCCCAGGACCTCTCAGACAATCCCGCTCTCCCCTCAGCAGCCTCAGCAGCAGCAAAAAGGACCCCCAGAGACACAGAAGGGCCGGTGGGAAACTCGAAACCCTCAGTGCGCTGCTCCCTCACAGGTGTCGCCTGAGGCGACGGCTCCGGAACCGCTGTCGCATCACCTCCCTCGCCCTCTGGCCGACCACCGCCCTCGGCCGCAGCAGGAACATCCCTCTCTCCCTCAGGATCCTCGTCCTCAGAATCCGGAATGTTGTCCCTCTGATCGGGGACAGGGGGCAAGTGACCCGGAACCGCCCTAGCTAAATGGGTCTGTCCCCGTATGTAGTTGGGATCACCTCCCAATGCCCGGTACCTCTCATAGAAGACCCGTCCCCGAGTCCCCTTCGGCTCCCTCATCAGATAACGGGCAGCAAAAACGGGGTAGTCTCCCTCCTCGACGAACGTCTGGAAGCCGAGTCCGTCGACCAAGGTCTGCACGGTCACCGGATCGATCTCGCCCGTCCGCCTCATCAGAACAGGAGGGAATAATGGAACACGAGGCCACTGGGACGGCGTGTGCTGGCGAATGACCCTCTCGCCCAAGTAGAAGAGAAGGCCGTACTCATCCCGGATAAGCCGCCTAGTCCTCGAGGCGGTCAGGGCGCGGCCATACCCATAATGGGGACTCAGATCACCCCAAGGAGCCCACTCAACCTGAAAAGAAAACAAGTTTTTTTATTCTCAATAATTTATATATTCTATCTAACTATCAAAGAGCAAGAGAACTAAATATTTACCTGCTCCTCCAACAGGTCGTGAACGGCAGCAGCTCCGGTCTCCCGAGTCCGGTATACATAGGGAGCCCGGTAGTTCCCCGCAATGAATCGGCGGAGAAAAGGAAACTGGTCCTCGTTCTCAATGAGGAGATCCACCTGGGCACGACCCAGGCGGGTATAAGCAACAAACCAGCTCTGAAAAGGAAAGATAAAAGAAATCAGCAATGATCAACATGTAATATGTAAAGAACTGAAACAAGGACAAAAGGACTAAAGTATGTACCTCCCACAGCAGAGAAAAGCCCTTGAGGTTCAGGGCTAAATGGCGAGAGACCTGGTCCATGGCATCATAGAGGACTGCAAGAATGAAGCCTCCCCAGTCATAGTCAAACATGAGGCTGAAGTCCCGAAGATAGGGCAACCACCAAAGATGAGCCGTGTCCCTACCACGAGCCTCGAATAAATCATGGAGTGTCAACAGAAGAAGGACGCGGGCATACTGGCGCGCCTCCTGACGGGTCATAGGAACCCCTGAAGCAACTAGCCGAGCTCTCTCTGTGGCTAGCTGCGTAACTAAGACACCCCGATGAATCGTATCACCGGAACTCCGTCGCTCCGGGAACCATCCAAGCGCACTAACAATACCTTCTGCCGTCAGACGCAAAGGGACATCGATCTGAATGGGGACCCCCCCCGAAGGAATCCCGGTCAGAGCAAAAAGATCGAGGCGTGTCATCGTCATCTCACCCCAGCTCCAATGGAAGGTATGAGAGTTATAGGGCTATAGGGGTAGATTATGTATTTTTCCTAAATCCTAAGAGGTATCACAGGTAAAAGTATGTGTTCGCTAAAAATCGGGCGTTATTCAAGGCAGACATGCATACTAACATTATTGAAAATGAAATACAGGAAACGACAAGAAACAGAACAGATAAAGAAGACATACCAGAGATCGACGGCGAATCTCGTGAGAGACAGGCTCCATCAAGAGCCACGGGACATCTGGGACTGGAGCAGCTTGGATAGCATCCCGATAGACCACCGCTCGACCGCGGTCTATCCCATCCTCATCATACCAGTCCAAGTCCGCCCAGTCGTCGTGATGAGGGCTGCAGCGGAGAACGCCCTGAGCGTCAGTAAAAGTGACCTCCTCCTGGTCACCCTCCAATCGATCGAGATGAGCAGGGTCCATCGGTATAGGTAGAATATATGTGAAAAGGTCGAAAAAGTCAAAAACACGGCAGAGCTTCCGCGCTTGGGAGAGAAGAAAAGAAGAGAGAAGGAGAGCTAGAGAGAGAAAGAGAAGGGAGAGAATGAGGTGGAATGAGCTCAGCAGGAGGCTTATATAGTGGGGCAGTTTGTCGCGCGACAAATGGCCACATTGTCGCGCGACAAAGAGCCATTTCACCGAGATGTCGCGCGACAAACCACCCTCTCCCCTGATTTTTTGACTTCTTTTCTCATTTTTATCTCTTACAGGAGGACTTCCGAGGAGCAGTTTTCGAAAAAAATTGCTAAAACCGCACACCCATAATAAAGATTTCAAAGAGAAAATTTCCAAATCATCTCTCCGAAAAAAAAGCGAGAACAGAATGCCACGATTAAAAGTAATCTCTGATCTCACAGAAGGACCGAAACTATCAAAGCAGAATAGCGAGATAAGACGGGAATAGAAAAAATTGAAAGAGTAGAAAAGATAAGAAACCCGCATAAAAACCCAAAGCAAGCGAGAGAAACAGAAATGCAGAGTGGCAGGGAGAGCCACACCAAAAGTGACAGCTAGGCCAAAACCGGCTCAGGGCTTCGTTTTGGGTGAGTAAGGCTCCTGACCACGACAAAGGGATGAAAAGACTCCTGGTCAAAAACAGAGAAGGCCAGGAAAAGTCTTTCCCAAAAGAGGGAGAAATAAGGGCATCGAAAAACAGAAAACGATGTTGGGCCCACCAAAAAGAGAAACTAAGAAAAGAACAGAGATCAGAGATTAGACTTTCAAACAAATTTTCTTTTCAGCACGATACAGAAGAGATGGTTTGGAAAACCCTCGAATCATCACGCTGCGGAAAGCAAAGAAAATCAAAGACTGCTTTCTGAGAGAAGTATCCTCACTCGAGAAAAACATGAGGACAAAATTCAAGAAATATACAGGAAAGCGGACATTCGGATAAGAGTAAACCTCGAGGAGCTCTTTTCACCCTCACGAAAACTTCTCTCTCTCACTCTAGCAGTCTAAAGAGAAACAAATTAAATTTTAACAAAAATCACAAACACAAGCCCTCTTCAGAGGCAAAATCACAAGCCCTCTCCAGAGGCAAAAGTTACTCATGAAAGTCCTCCCAGAGGCATTTTTCCTTCTTCTTACAGATCTAGAAGCCCTCCCAGAGAGGCACAACGGTAGTCCTCCCACCTGAGGCGAAGCCCTCCCAGAGAGGCACAACGGTAGTCCTCCCACCTGAGGCGAAGCCCTCCCAAAGAGGCACAAACGGTAGTCCTCCCACCTGAGGCGAAGCCCTCCCAGAGAGGCACAGCGGTAGTCCTCCCACCTGAGGCGAAGCCCTCCCAGAGAGGCACAGCGGTAGTCCTCCCACCTGAGGCGAAGCCCTCCCAGAGAGGCACAGCGGTAGTCCTCCCACCTGAGGCGAAGCCCTCCCAGAGAGGCACAACGGTAGTCCTCCCACCTGAGGCGAAGCCCTCCCAGAGAGGCACCACGGTAGTCCTCCCACCTGAGGCGAAGCCCTCCCAGAGAGGCACAACGGTAGTCCTCCCACCTGAGGCGCAATGGTAGTCCTCCCACCTGAGGCGCAAAAAAGGAGAGAGCAACGGTAGTCCTCCCACCTGAGGCACAAAAAAGATCAATGGTAGTCCTCCCATCTGAGGCAAGTGGAGAAAGTCAAAGCCCTCGAGAGAGGCAATGAGGTAACAAAAGCCCTCTCCGGAGGCAAAACCAAACACGAAGCCCTCTCCGGAGGCACTCACAAGCACTTTTTGCATAAACACTTCTTTAGAGTTCAAGCGGGAGCCATGGATCATGATCTCTTCCAGTCGCCTCAATTCCTTGCAAGCAAGGAGCTTGAGTCGAGAGGGTCTGTAGACACCCCGATCCGTGACCCCCGCAAGAACCCTAACGACCTACGAGAACTACTGTTTTTCTTGGAGTCCGGGACCCACCCGAGCACCCGAAACTACCCCGGGGGGGTTTTGTTGCGCGACAAACCTTTTTTTACCAAGGATTGTCGCACGACATATCACATTGTCGCGCGACAATCATTGGAATGTCGCGCGACAATCCCACTATGTCGCGCGACAATCCATCTCTGCACCCGACCAACCACTTTCTGACACATCACAGTGTCAGGACCCATCACTTCAGCCGTTTGTCGCACAACATACAGGAATGTCGCGCGACAAACAGATATGTCGCGCGACACTTGCCTTTTTTGGGGAAATGTCGCGCGACAATCTTCCCCGAGCAGTATAAATAGGCCAACACCCCCAAGGGTCCAGGGGCAGCAATTGGAATCTGAGGATTTGGAGCTTTAGATCTGATTTTTATCAAGCATTTTTCTACTATTATCTTATTTCTGAAGAATTATCGAATCTATCCTCGACGTGTCCCGTCTCTGGAATCGATTCCTCAGAAATATCTGAAGAAAGAGAAGATTATTATCGCCAGAGATCCCTCTGCCGTATTATATTTTCTTTCCTATTATTATTCTCGTCGGGAAGGTAAAGAAAGTCCCTTCTAGTATTTAAAATTAGATATCTGTGTACTTGTTTTACTTCTGTTATTCTGTCCACGTTTTATTTGAATAAACTTATTGTCAAGTTACAAATAGTCTATCGTTTTCGACACAAAAAGACCCTGATAAAACTACTTTCAAAACCAGAAGAGTAAGTACATTATCGTCCGGATAAACCCTGTTTTCAAACCCCGGACCGATAAAGGACTTATCTAGGAATTAAAACCCACACATCCTGTCTTCTTCATAGACTGCGATGTGTCTGATAAACTCTCTTCAAAGAGTTCTAATTCCATATTGAATGAGTCCCGACATAAAGATCCGAACTTTTCCAAAATAATCACAACTCGAGAAAACCATCATTATCTGAGGAAATAATACGAAATACTCTTTCAAAATAAAAGATTTTTGTCATTTGTCATTTACATCTTCTAAATTATAAAAACATCGGATCTCGGAGTACAAAGGTTTTCACCCCTTTTTTTTCCCGTTTTTCTCGAGAATTAGGGTTTTCTTTTAGAAAGTAGTAGACTATCGGTAAAAGCATCCAAGTTTTTCAACATAGAATAAATATATAAGTCCACTAGAGACCGAAAGGGCGGAATGGGTGCTTAACACCTTCCCAAACCGTAATATAGTTCCCGAACCCTATAGAATCCTAGTTTCGCAGACAAACGTGTAAAGAAAGGCTTGTCTATAGCCTTCCCCCTTACACAACCTTTTTGTCCGTTTTCTCGTAAAACGTACTGGCGACTTTGAACGAACCCCTTTGCATCTAGAATAGACGTAGGGACACCCGATATGAACTATCAAAACAAACTCCAAGCAAATGGAACGACGGGATCCTTTCCGACGTTTCAGACCACCACGAACGGGGACGAGACCCGGGGGGTCGCATTTGCGGATTCTCACAATGCCATGCAATGCAATATAATGAAAGTAAGGTTAGTTTATACGCTACTTCTGTGTAATAAATCCCCTCTTATGTAATATACATTCTTTTTGTATGTACAAATGTAAGTTTACATATATATATATATATTATATCTCTGAAGCAACTGATGCACTGAAAATATCTTGTGAAATGCATATAGATGCTATCCCAGTCCCCAAATCATAATAAAATAGATAGAACACAGGTTTATCAGGCTTTTATGTATATCGTGTAAAAACCTGTATCTCCAAAATACATTTATATATTTATAAAATTGTAAGTATGAAACAGTAATAATCTATAGCCCTAATCTGTATAAAAGATGCCACAACACCGCGACCAGATCTATCATCATGTCAAATCATATATAATCCTCACGTCTAGGATTTTAAATCTACTGTGCACAGAGATAGCTAGAAACTCGGTTTCTTCTGCCCCCAAGGCAGGGACCACCTACCAGGTCCACCTAGACGCTACCTCACGCAGCCACAAAGGCATACACTACAAATAATCCTCACGTAGCCACCAAGGTACACGCTACATGTAATAACCAATATCTATCTGTTATGAACGGTGTGGCTAACTGATATGGAAATCCAAGAAAATCCCAAGTACATATGTATATCATTTCTATGTACCATATAGTTCATTTCTCAACCGTGTATAAGCAATAAGGATATGTATATATATACATACATAAGACTAGGATGTTTCCAAAGATATTCATACGCATGCATATGTGCCTGAAACTATGGTGGAATTCTCATCGTGCATGACCATGGTAGTCAAGTCCATCAACTGATAGTTTAAAGAAGAAAACTCAAGAACACGGGAGGTATATTGGGATCGCCACAACCTAGCGCTATGTAAAAGATCATACTGTTTATATAACATATAAATCCCATATAACCTCCCCACAAAGCTAAAATATCTTTTCACATTTCAAAATAGGCATATCCACGGCCTAACATGCTTAGGGACTGGCTAAGTAAGTAAGAATCTCATAAAAAGGACCCAGTAGCTCCAACACAACACAAATACCACCCATATATGAAATCTTATCCTAAAAATACTTTTAAGTTCAAGTATATACTCATATGTATGCATATCATATCATTTGGTTCACTATAGTACCTGTACGTAAGTGTTTTGTATAAATCTCCCAGAAATGGCATAGAAATTGGGGTCTCATGTCAAAGAAGTAATTTGTAATCATAATATGTTAAACTCAATCAATAAAATAGGATAAATTACCCCCAAAGCCCCATGAGTATGTATTTTGAGTAGAAACCCTACGTTATGCGGGATTTAGTATGTAATAGATACAATAAGTTAAAAAAGGAGTTTAAATACTATTGTTCCCACCTTAGGGCTCGTTTGGTTCGAGTTTTAGGAAAGGAATCGGCATTCTAAAAATAGGAATAGGAAAGGGAATTTTATTTTTTTCCAAAAATACCCTTCTTTTGAAAAAAAAATCAAAAGTATTTTTTATAGTTTGGCAGTACTAAATTGAAAAAAAAATCCAAAACAGTGGAAAGGAGTCTTGCACTTGCAAAGAATAGCTTTTAGAACTTTGACACATTCTTTAATATTTTTTTTGCTTATTTAAACTGGGTTAAATGTTGAAATGGTAACTTAAAAAAAGTTTTTTAAAAAAATTCAAACTAAAAGAATTTGAATTACACGTCCAATGAATTTTGGAAGAAAGTGAAAAATGGGTCCTGCTTTAAAACTGTGGTTAAATCTCCCTCATCCGCTTTGACTTGTAATTTGTAACAAAAAAATGACCATCCATGTTTGATTGAGGACACTTTCTGGGCATGCTTGACTAACTATTTTGATCACATTGCATTTCAACATCCAACAAACTAATGGCAATCATACTTACAAAAAATAGATATAGATGCCAAAGTCATTACCAATGCACTACACATAAGTGCTCAATCATACTTACAAAAACCACCAGTGCACTACACATAACCAAGTTTAGCACCAGTGCACTACACATAACCAAGTTTAGCACTAGTTGTACTCAAAAAATAATATTCCAAATCTAACATGCATAACCATAATATGTACATATTCTTAGCACTCATAAGTGCTCAAAATATAACAAAAAAGCTAATCATTATGATTTGGTTCATAGGAGCTTACCAATAAGCTTAAGAACCCAAGTAACTTTCATAGATGGCTTAAGGGCAAACAACAAGCTACATTTAGGACCATCACCAACAATGATATTAGCCGCCTTGATGACATCTTCCTCATCCAAGCCTTCCATATTACTTAGCTCATCAACTACTTTCTTTCCAAGTTCGTTCTCATGATTTACATAAAGCCCATTTGCCAACTTATCTAAATTAGCATTAGTGCATTCAACAAACTTTTTAAAAGAGGATGCCATGACCCCTAGACTTGCATTGAACCCATCGGTTACCTTTGGACGTTTAGTACCCTTTCCTCGATTTGTTGAAGGAGTGCGGTGCTCTTGGGTGCTAGAAACTTCAATTCCATTCCTTAAACATTTGTGTAGCTAAATTTGTGTAGCTAGATTGGCACGAAAAGTAGTCCAATCATCGCATGTCTCAATATAAGTGATAGGTTCACCATTGGGATCATAAAAATTGGGGTCAACTTCATCTTCAAGTGAATCATCTAATGGATCAATTGCCATCTCTTGCCTAATAAGATTATGAAGAAGACAACATGCGATCACTATCCGATTATGTGTCCTTGGAGGGTACCATGAAGGACTTCTTAGAATTGCCCATCTTAGCTTAAGTAATCCAAAGCATCTTTCAATGACGTTTCTAGCACTAGAATGTTTCATATTAAAAAACTCTTCCGGAGTTTGCGGTAGATATCCATCATTCCAATCATTTAAGTGATATCGTTGGCCTCTAAATGGAGCAAGGAAACCCTTACCATTAGGATACCAGGCATCAACAAGGTAGTAACAACCTAATAATTATTTTAGTAGTTAGTTATATTATAAAATAAATCAAGTGTTAACATCTTAACAAATTCATTAACATACCATTAGGTACTTTTAACCCATTTGGATGACTAACCACATTCCTAAGTACTCGAGAGTCTTATGTGGATCCCTCCCATCCTGGCAAAATATAATTAAATTGCATGTCGTGTGAGCACACCCCTAAGACATTTGTAGCAATATCGGCCTTTCTTGTACGATATCTAGGTTTGTCAACTTCGGCCACTTTGATTCTGATATAAGTCCCATCTAATGCTCCTAAACAATTCTACAAAATTTAACGTTTAAAAGTTAAAAATCATAAAAAATAAATAAAAAATTAATAGCAATTTAGAAAGAAATTCTTTAAAATACCTTGAACCATTTCACTTAAAATCATTGGAATCTTGAGACACTGCTTGAGGTCGTTTAAGTAAATGTTGTTGCAGTAATACAACTCCTTCTAACACTTTGTTGAAACATCTACTAGTAGTCTCTCCTGAATGTACGAATTCTCTACTGCATACTCTATTTTTAACATGGTGAGCAAGTATATACAAGAACATTGCAACCATCTCTGGAACTTGTATATTCCTTGTATCCGTTAACATACTATGTGTACGAAGCATTTGACAAAGCTTGGTACATGTATACCTATCCATACGAATGTTCTCGATGCAAGTTTTGTCACTCTCATATACCATCGCATGCATATTTAGTAAACGACGGGTTGCCCTACTAAATATTTCATGCTTAAATCGATACTTTCTACAATGAATCATTGCACGGACATAGATCATTGCATAGAACATTCCTACCATATTGACTATATTTCTAATAGTCGCACTTAAAATAATTGCTCTTCTCTTCCTTACACACAAAACACGATCCAACTACAAAGAATCAATTTTTTTTAAATTTATAGTACTCAAATATTCATGATAAAATAATATAAGAAATAAAAAAACATAATGATCTTATTGAGAAATATATATATATATATATATAAATCTGATTTAGACATACAAATATAACAGCATATTTCTTTCTATTTCTTATTATGATTACCATTTTTTCAAAAAAATAATTACTTAGCAAACTGGACTTTTGATATCACAAAAACTAGATATGATGAAAAAAAAATTGGGTCTATAAATATAATGAAGTTCAACTAGTAATCGATATATAAGTGGCCTAGATAACATAGAATGATCATTTAATGGTGCATCTGATATGAAGTTCAGCTGAAAATTGTATTTATGTTTCTGAAAAATTGTTTAAGATATTAGTCTATTATCTTTTAAGATTTCCATAGAATAAAATTCTTTCGCGGGCAAGTAAAAAAGAATTTCTATAAAAATACAAGGAAAAGATGGAATTGATCTCACTAAATCACTTTGACACTTTCATTTGCTAATATGGGTATGCAAATGTTAGGCAGGAAAAACAAGATTTTGAAATCCAAGCTAAAATCTAATTCAAAATCCCTGTTTCCTTATTAAATTATTTTTGGAAGTTTACCAGCTACGGTATATTTTTTTGTCACCAGCCAATAAGTCAAGATACAGTAGGCAATCTCTCTCTCTCTCTCTCTCTCTCTCTCTCTCGCAAAAAAAAATAAAAAAATCTGCCATTGAAGCTTGGTAGAGGGTGAGAAAGGCTTGCTTCATTAATTTTGTTTTTTCTAAAATCCTATTTTAGAGGCTTACTATATATAAACAAATATGGATCTTAACAACACACACACACATATATATATATATATACAAATCTGATTTAGACATAGAAATTGGGGTAAGAACTATTATATATATACATACATATATATATACATACATACACATAGTGCTCAATCAAACAATCTACAACCAGTAATAGCAAATCTGAAGGGGGAATAGTTGATCTGGAGAAGAATAGAGAAAGGAAATAGATGCACTGACCTTGGTTCGAATGGTGGAGATTACGAGTCTTCTTCGATGAGCTTCTTGCGGCGTAGAAATATGGGAAGTGAAAAGATACGATACTGATATAAAGCCCTAGGTTAAAAGAGATGTAGGATATAGATGGAAACTTGATTTGTTATTTGTAAATAGAAAGGTTATTTTAGTCAGAACATATAAGGAGGGATGGATTCCGGGAATAAAATTTGGTTTCCCCCTATTTTAGAAGGGAATAAAATATCCTACTTTGGGGGAATTCACCTCTCCTTGGAATCCTAAATTCCTTGCCACAACATGAACCAAACAATGGCATCCTCTTCGGAAAGGAATTTAGGATTCCAGGAATCACTAAAAACTCCAACCAAACGGACCCTTAGGAGGGTCAATCCCTCAAAGTATTGTAGAAGAATCGAGCCGAAACCGCGCATATGCGAAAACCCCCAAATTTCTCCAAAAAAACCCTAGAAATGATGAACCAAAGGAGGAAGAGGATGAATATGATGATGAAGATGATGATGATGATGGCGTGGGTGTGACGCGGGGGAAAGCGCCTTAGATGATCTTGGGATCTCCCCCAAAATTGGCCCTCAATCTCTCTCTAAGAGCTCTCTAGTTGGTGGTGTGAAATGAGAAGAAGAAGTATATAAAAAACCTCGCTAGATCGATGTAATCGACTATATTTTTCTCAAGGAGTCGACTACATGATGTAGTCGACTCGCCCTCCTTCCATGTAGTCGACTACATGGTGTAATTTCTGCCTGCTTTAGTTTTTGGTCAACAACCCGACTTCGTACCCACTTTTGGGCATCAAGGAATTGGAATTGGGTCTCGGCCAAAACACGAAAGTTGTGTAACATTGAAATACCTTTTCGATGACACCAACAGGGTATCATTTGGAGTTCGGATGAAGAAGATATGGACTTCCAAAGTCGGGTAAAAATCATAAATCGCGTAGGACCAAAATTTGCTATTCGCGAGCAAATTTTTATTCGATCCACCCGGAATGACTTATGGTCATTATAAAACACCTAAGTACATTAATATGACTTATTGGAAGTCACCAAATCACACTAACCTTTACAGAACCCAAATTTGGCTATCCGAACCCAAATTATGTCTTATACGCGACTTAGGCCGTGATTTGCAAGAGATAAAAAAACTAGGTGTTACAATGGAGAACAAGGATAAAAAATGTCAAGGAAAAAGTTTCAAGTGAAGATTAAATTGAAGAAACAAATCGAAGCATTTGAAAATTCGTTAATTCGCTGATTAAGTGACTGCTTAGGATTATTTGTAAAGTTTCTTATTTGATTATTTATATAGCTCATACACATTGATATAGCATTCATAGATTGATCAAAATCATTTTGAATCAAAATTCTTTTGAAAACATTATTCTTATAAAAACTGGTTTTTAGATAAATTCATATTAATTTCAAATGATCATATTTTGAGCTTTCCCCGAAAATAAGTGTCTTAGGAACTTATTTTTGAAGTCCCCAAAACATTAGAATTGATTTTGGAGCTTATATGAAAAAGCACAAAAATTGGGATTTTGGCCTGATGAACAGAGACCGCCAGTCGACCAAGCAGCTTTGCTCAATCGACTAAGGGTTTATCAGTCGACTGATGCTTCATAATATAGTTGTTGGATTTCTGAATTTTTTACCATTTTTGGTACCAAACTTCTATTAAACCTGATAAACGGCTATATCACTTTTGGGACTATATATACACTATCTAAGACACATTCTGACAAGCTTGAATCAATATACAAACATATTTTTCATCTATCTTCGTCATTTTAAGATTAAAGAATTATGTTGATCAATAATTCTTTATTTAAGCTATAAATCTTGATCAAACAAGTAACTCTAGTGTGAGTTTCAATTATATCTTTTAAAAAATTGAGAGTTGTTGTTCATTGGTGTGTATCACCAAACAATTTGAATATACATTTGTGAGAGGTCAATCTAATAGGATAACAAGAAGGTAAATTCTTGTTTAGTAATTGTGAGAGGTAAATCTCACAAGTTAGTAAGAGAGATTTTTGTGAGAGTATTGTGGTAGAGCAATACTTGTAAGAGTGTGTGAGAAGAATACACTTGTAGATGTTTGTTTTTCACCCGAAAAAAAAATGATTTTAGTGAAAATTCTCGGGGGACTAACCCAGCGCAGACGTATGGTCTAAGAAACCGAACTGTGTGGACAAAAAGTCTTGGTTTTCAATTGGTTTAATCTTTCTAACTCAAGCTCTTTATTTACTTGCTATATTTATTGATTGCTTGGTTGAATTGCTTATTTTCCTTGATATAGTTGTTTAGATAGTTAAATTGCTTAAACATTTTTGAAAAGTTTTTAATTCCGCATTTAGTTTCGAAAACCCTATTCACCCCCTCTAGGGTTGATTTCCGACCAACATGTACCAATTCGTTTGGCATTATTTTATACCAAAAAATATAATAATGAAAATAAAATAAAATAAAACAATATAAAAAAATTCAATTAACTATAATCAAGCAATACAATTAAAAAAAATAAAAAATAACAAGAGTGTATGAAGCATATCAATAAGTATAAAATATTAATGGAGAAATAGGAAAAAAATTAAAGGTAAAAGACCAAAAAGTACAGTGAATTTTACAGTTTTTTACAACATGGGTAACATATTTTTTTCTCGACAATTTTGACAATGAACTTTTAATTTCTTTACAAAATGGGTAACTGTGACAGCAATCCTTACCATGACATATTACCCACAATGTAAACAAATTTTAAGTTCGTTGTCAAAATTGTCGGGAAAAAAAGTATGTTACCCATTTTGTAAAAAGGTGTAAAGTTCATTGTACTTTTTGGTCTTTTACCTGAAAATTAATGAACTTGCTCTTTGTTCTAATGGAGAAATTTTGAGAGAATGGGGAACAGCAAACTTGTGGGGAAGCAGCATGTAGTAGAACAATTTTTTTTTTACCAACAAACTTACGGCAGCTGTGAGAACCTGCATTCTTGACGCCTGAGTCCTCGCGGCGGCGATTCCTCCGATTTCCTGGTTTGTTTTTTGAAAAATAGTTCATTTTATTACAAAGAAAATGTGACGATTTGCAAAGGAATCAGAGTCACCAGTTTATTTTACCAAACAAACAAAAGTATGTGTCAAAGAGGAACATTTATGAATTAAACGACCACTTAAACACAATTAATGCGAAACTAGTTGATTCGAAGGTTCGGGGATTAAATTACGAATCGGGAAGGTGTTAGGCACCCAATTCGCCCTTTTGATCTCTAAGTAGGATATGCGTGGAATTATAATCGAACATTCGTATGCTTATTGATGTTATCGCGTATCGATCTATAATTTTAGGAAAAACGGGATTTTGGGGTTGGGATGAAAACATGTACTTCATATTTTTCCCTTCGATTTCAGAAATCAGTGTGTGCCTGATTTGAAAAAAATGATCTTTACAATGATAAATAGCAAAACAAGTGTTTTTGGAAAGATTTAGGGCTTTTTGAAAGCTAATTCGATTTAGAATCGGATATCTGATAATCCTCGAGCTTCGTTCGTCAATAGTGTCCCACAGTTTAATTACTTTAACCGGCATTGATGAATCCAGTACTCTCATATTGGATATTTAGGTAAGCAGCATGATTTATAAATTAAACCGGGTATAAACATGTATTGATTCCTTCATAAACTGAGACTGATAAAACTGAGATTTTGTATTATTAACTAATAAAAATATGTTTAAAATACTTTACAGCTCATTCTACACCTTTTGTTTTGAAAATAGGGTTTAAATATGAAATTTGGACTGATTTTGAGATAAACATCAATTTTTACATGCAATTGATCAATTATAACCGATAAAATAAAGATAGATAAAAAATTAAAGCAGGACTGAGATAAAAAATATATGAGAGCCTCGAAAATAGTATAATACTATTTTATAGCATTGTTCTTGAAGTCCCAGAGCTGTTTAATGCTCCAAATGGAGTCATTGCAGGTGCATTTATAGTTGTAGAATAATTAATGGGCTGAGCCTGGAAGTGTTTGTCCGCTGACAAAGGGTGTGTCCGCGGACACAGGGTACCTTGTGTCTTGAGGACATAACTATTAGAGCTTGTGTTCGTGGACAAACACCTTGGCTCGTGTCCGCGGACAAAGGGTGTGTCCGTGAACAAACCCTTGATTGAACGTGTGCCGGTTTTTGCAATTTGGGACAAACGAAACATTGGACTGATCTGATTTTTTATTATGTTATTAATCATGTTAAGACCTATCTACTATCAAAATTTCAAAATTTTTGGACATCGGGAAGGTCTCCGTTTGATTTCCCGAGATGAATTCTTGGTTTTTCGAATTCTCAAAGATCCGACCTTCAAATCAAGCTAATTTTTTAGTATGTTATTCCCTGTATCATTTCCTAGAGCCACAAAATTTTATGATTTTAAGATGTCGGGAAGTATCGATAAGCGAAAAAATGAAAAAGGCTGGGAGGGGTTTGTCCGCGGACGTAAGCCCAAAAGCTTGTGTCCACACAACACACACACACCAGTGTGTGTTGTGTGGACACACCCTCTAATGAGTGTGTCTACATGACTCACACCCCTGGGGGTGTGTGTCCGTAGGCGGTTTCTTTAATTCCCATCAAACGGCTTATCGGATCGATCTGATTTTTAGTGTTCCCCATTATATACGCTATATACTGACCAAATTTGAGCTCATTTGGACTTTGGGAAGGTCATATTTTGATTATTCTAAGTAAACTCCCGGTTTTATGAATTCCCAGAGATCCGGCTGTTGGATTGAGCTGAATTTTTAGTTTGTTTCTCCTTGTGGCAATATGTAACAAACCTAAAAGTTTGAGGATAATCAGAATTGGGTAACTCTCCTTTCACAAGTTTTTAGGAGTTTTTACGATTTTTTGTTCCGGCAGTTTTCGGTAATTCTGTAACTTCTCATTCGGGGTCCTTTTGGCTTCCTTATTTAACATGTATCACATGTATATGGTATGTATGCATCTAGGAATGCTTGTGCATGCATGTGTGCTCATTTTCCTAGAGTTCGGGATTCTTGCGGGGGTCGCAAAATGAGGTGTTCATAGCAGCATAATAGAATAAATTAGTTCTTAATAAGTTTAATAGGTTGGGGTAAATTTGGAAAAAGGTAAATTGTTTATTAAAAATATTTCCTTTCCTTCCCAATCCTCCCAAATTAGAAGGAAAGAAAGTAAAGGATTAAAGAGGAAAGGCAATCTCTCTCACTCCTTCCATTTCCATTCTATTCTCTCTCAATAGTCTATCCAAACAAAGAAAATGCAATCCCTCATCCTCTTTTCCTTTCTTTCCCATTACTTCCATCCAAATGGACTGTTAGAAAGGGGGAGAGAGGGGGAATGTGTTAAAATTGGGATGGGGAGAATGAAAATTATGGGCGGAATTCTATCTCGCTCATATTTCATGTCTCAATTTTACCACTTATCTCAGTTTATAATCGTTACATTCGTTCCTTTAAAATTGTCACGGTCATAATTCGTGACAATTGTACATATTAAATGTTATATATTAAAAAATAGTGCCATTATTCACTTGTCCCAGGCAAAAATCGATATAACCTTATTTGACAGTCATAAACCGTGACAAAGGCTCTGCGCAGTTTAGTGACATTTTGCCCAATTTGGTGTAGTGCTAATTACATATGGATGGATGGATGATCATTTCGCTACTCAAGTGGTCATTATCGAATTATAGGTGTTAATTACCCCTTAATTGTATTTTACCCTTAAATATAGCTTTGGGTATTCAAATTTGGTTTCGGACATATTTTGATGTGCCAAATATTTCCCTCAAGTCATATTAATTGTATTACATATGCATGCATAGTTGAAATGCATTTTAGATGGCTGTGGTTGAATTTGGTCGATTAACGGTGATAATTAAGTTTTTGGCAAAATGAGTTTTTGTCAAACTTTGAAAAGTCATAACTTTCTCGTCCGATGTCCAAATGAGTCACCATTTGAACTGTCTGATAGATTTATTTCCCATTTATAACTTTTGTGTTTTGACCCAACCAAATTCATTTTGACCTAATTTTTAAAAACTTAAAACCCCTAAATCAGTCCCATTTCGTGCAAAACATATATCACACACTTGAGAGCTCATCTATGGAGGTTTTGAGATTTTTTTAAGAGATTTGTGAGGGGTTTACAAGACTAATTCAAGAATTGGTTAGAATCAACACTATTCATCTTCTTCTGCTTTATTCCATCACCTTGGCAGCTTGAAGAACTTGGATGGGCATTGTTCAGCCACCAAGATCATCACCAACCTTCTCAATTCTCTTCATCTAAGTGAATTGAGGTGGGAACAATAGTATAAAATTCAATTTTCTAACTTCTAAGTGTTGCATGTAGAGATTTGATTAAATATTAGGGATTTTTGCTAAGAACCTTGGATTTGTATTGCATGCATTGGGTTTAGGTGTTCTTAACCTTTCAATGATGATATAATATTGTTAATTATGTTGATTATAACCTATTACAATAACCAATTCAGCTTCTACACACCCAATTTATGATTTGGACTAAAAAACCCTCAATTCGATAACTATTACTACTAGTTTTTAAGATAATGCACATGCTAAGTATAAGTGATATAAATTCTGAAAATTTATGATTATTTATTACTAAAAATGAACTATAAACCATTTGAATGAGATGGAGAAGATGTACATATGCCAATTGTTGACATGTGCAAAGCTTTGATAAAAATCCACATTTCCAATAATGTTATTGCTATATTTTGGAACATAGTCTTAGAATTGACTTCTTGTGGATTTGTTGTATAACTTCACTCCTATCCTATATAATAATGATGTCCAAAAGCTATACAAGTTATTGAGATGCATACACTAAGGAATTTGTAAGTAACTCATCAAGTTGAACTATTTCAAATTAAACTAAACATGAAACTTTATGCAAAAATACTTGGTAGGATAATATGTGTACCCTGTGGACATCATTACTATATGGGTATTGTAATGTTGAAAAGCTTATATTGTTGGTTAAACACTTGGCATAAGTACAACGGTCACATCATATGTATAAAATGATCGCATTGGATAAGCCTCTTTTAGTAATATAATTAATAACAAGGAGATCAATTATGAGATTTAAGTCATGGGCTATTTGTGCTAATTATCGTGGGACTATTGATAATATATGGCGTGGGTATCATATGAGATATATGAATATATTTCTTTAAATTGTTATATTATTATTGTTGATGGATTTTTCCTCTTAGTTTGAATACATAAGTATATTTATGCATTTTTTTAATATATATATATATATATATATATCTCATGTATGTATAATTCTATATAGTTAATGGTTAGCTTTTGACACATATAGACTTGATATCTCAATTGGTTTGAGATATATATAGTTTTATGATTTGGCACCATATTTTACCATTAGGTTAGTTACCCTTACTATCTTAGTCTTGGTCGCTATGTGATATATTTGTCTTTAGGGACATAGTCTTTTTGGTTGCATGAGTTACTTAGCCTTAGGGCTTATCGCTAGGTGGACCGTAGTAAAGGGTCCCTACTATATGAGCGAAAATACTCGAGCCATGGGGGTTATTTACCGTGCACAGTAGATTTATATCCTAGATGGTTGACTATACGTCCTTGGGGTCGATTTTATTTTTGGGCTCTCCTACCTCATGGTTTTAGCCATAGAAAGTGAGATATGAGTCTTATGGGAGGACATATCGTATAGTAGAAATATGGGTCCCTAGTTTATTATCCTTCAGTTGGAATTGGATACTATTTTACATATATGTTTCACGTGCATTAATTTCCTTAGGGGAGATATCATGTGGTGTGCATATTATGTACCATTAGTTTTAACATATGGCTTCATTGTGACGGCCCGAATCCCATTAAGAGGTTTTCACCTCCGAGACCCGGTTAATCACGAAGTTGTACATGAGGACGGGTATGAATTATAAAGAAAAATAAATTAAATCCATTTTGAAAATTTTTTGGCATGTGGAGTTTGAAAAATGCTATATCCGCCCTATAAATAAAAATGAACAATCTTTGTTCAATCATTTCGCAACAACCATTAAATAAAAATACTCCACATCTGATACACTTTATCAAAGTCCGTTCAAGTTTAAGTTTATACTACAGTCCCAAATCCTTTTAAATAAAAACAAGTGTCTTAAAGTGTAATATTAAGACATGAATGGCCTAGTCCTTAACTAAAGGACTACAAAACTGTTAAAGGTCATCAGAGCTTCTATGGACGTACAATGCATGCCACCCTCGAGTATGGACCTGCAAAGCTATTGAAAAGGAAGGAATGAGCTAAATCCGGGCTCAGTGGGAACTATAAGGGTTAATACAGAAGAGAAGGTTTTCATAAGAAAACAGATGTATCATATATATGTTGCTTCTTACAATACAATCTTTTTGAAAACCTTACTATGTAATACACCATGTATGCGCATTCCAAAATCCACTAATTGTTCTATCTTAGGTATCAAAACTGTAATATCCCATGTTCCGTTTTTCGTGTTGAGCTTCTCTTAAGCCTAGATATGGCTTAATCTCCGATAGAGAGCAAGCATTGGGTTCCGAGCCTTTGTAGTTTACCCGATACCTCTAGCATGTCTTAGTAGACATATTAAGTTTGAGGGAGCAATTGTTACGTGATTCGAGTGGTTCAGGTTGAAACCGAGGCAATAATCGAGTATTTTGACCTTTCGTGATTCGTCAGTTTTTGGCCAACTTTGAGAGGCCATAACTTCTTCATTTGATGTTCAAATGACTCCATGTTTGGGGCCAAGTCTTCATTTCTTTGCCCTCTACAACTTTTGTGTTTGAGCCGAGTCAAGATTCATCCATTTCGAGGTTCGTTTTGGGCTCAAAAAGTCATTTGCTGCTGCAGTGACTTCCATGATTGATCATGGAAGGACATGATCGATCATGGTCCTCCAGAGGAGTTCTAGAAGGGTTCATGATCGATCAAGGTGTGAGAATCCGGACCCCCCGACTCTTGAGAAAAATCCTCATTCTCGGTTTTCTTTGTTTTGAAGGAAAACGTGTTTTGTAGAGTTACCAGTTTGTTTTACAAGAAAACAAACAAAAGATCATACGAAGGATAATTCGAAACAAACTATCTTTCATACGTTTAAAACCAGAGTTCTAAAATATACTTTGCTAGGGTTCGGGAACTACGTTACGAATTGGGAAAGTGTTAGGCACCCAATTCGACCTTTCGGTCTCTTAATGGATCATGTATTTAATTCCTATTTTAGATATCTTACAAGTAGTTTGAATTATTTTCAGAATAGTCCTTTCCAGATAAATTCAATTTAAAACAGTATTTTAAAGTCAGACTCGAGCTTTGCGAGCGCCTACGTATTCATTCGTAGAATGAAATCATAGTCTCGTAGTTCCACTTGTTTGGAAACTGTTTTTGTATTCTTGTAAAATTTAGAGAGGACTTCATTTTGAAAACAATGAACTTCTTTGCAAGTTATCTAATTTTTTGTATTAAAACTTGTATTTAAATGCAGTATTGAAATTCAGAAAGGTTGTAGAAAGACATACCTGATGCGTACGAAAAAGAAAGACTGCTTGCTTGCTTCTTTCTCTCTCTAATTTTGTCTCTTTAACTTCCTCTCTTTAGAAATTCTCTAAAAGAAAAGACTCTCTAACAATCTTGACAGAGTTTCACCTTACTAAAAACTCCAATGAGTGTTCATGATCCCAAATGAGATCCCAAGGGCCCTATTTATAGGGAAATTTCCTCCAAAAACGCCCCAAAAAAGGCTAGCCGCAGGGGGTAGCCGTTCGGTTGGCAGACCGTGCGGCTGGGGCTTGCGGTTGCGGTGTGCGGTTGGGACGTACGACTGGGGCTTACGGTTGGTGTAGACATCCAGATCCGTGACCCCCGCAAGAACCCTAACGACCTTCGAGAACTGCTATTTCTAGAGTCCGAGACCCACCCGAACACCCGAGACTGCCCCGGAAGCGTTTGTTTGCCAAACAAACTTGTTTTTAATGGAAATGTCGCATGACATTCAAGATTGTCGCACGACATTCAAGTATGTCGCGCGACAATCCCACTTTACAGGGACATGTCGCGCGACAATCACCCCACCACTCCACTTTCTGACTCATCAGTGAGTCAGAATCATCATTAAAAGCAGTATGTCGCGCGACAAACCACTTTACAGGGATATGTCGCGCGACAATTACCCCACCACTCCACTTTCTGACTCATCAGTGAGTCAGAATCATCATTAAAGTAGAATGTCGCGCGACAGTCAAGATTGTCGCGTGACATACACCTTTTCGTCACTATAAATAGGCCAGCACCCCCATGGGTTCTAGACAGCAAGTTGGACAGCAACATAACACTAAAAACAGAGCAAAAAATAGCAGTTTTAGAGCAGTTTGGCAGCGAAGTTTATGATCTAATTTTCTGATCTTTCGTCAAGCATTTTTTTCTATTATCGTCTTATTTCTGAAGAATTATCAAATCTATTCTCGACACTCAACGTGTCCGGTCTCGGGAATCGAATTCTCGGAAATATCTGAAGAAGGAGAAGATTATTATCGCCGGAGATCTCTCTGCCGTATTATATTTTCTTTCTTATTATTATTCTCGTCGGGAAGGTAACGAAAGTCTCTTCTAGTAATTAAATAAGATATTTGTATATTAGTTTTATTGTAGACTTGTTTAAAACTCGATTTTTCTAACGGGGCACTGCCCCACACCCCGCGACCTGACCGGGTAGGTCGATCCCCGTCCTAGTAAGCGAAGTGGCAACATGGTTGTGCTAGATTCCTAACACGCTCGAAAATCAGGTTTATCTGTGTACTTGTTTTATTTTTGTTGTATTATCCACGTTTTATTTGAATAAACTTATTGCCAAGTTACAAATAGTCTACTGTATTCAAAACAAAAGACCCTGATAAAACCGTTTGCAAAACCAGAAGTGTAAGTATATTACCATCCGGATAAAATTCTGTTTTCAAAACCCGGACTGATAAGACTTATCTAGGAACTAAAATCAACATATCCTGTCTCTTCTATAGACTGCGACGTGTCTGATAAAACTCTCCTCAAAGAGTTCTAATTCCATATTAAATCAGTCCCGATATAAATCCGAACTTTTACGAAAGTAATTACAACCCAAGAAATCCGTCATTATCTGAGGAAATAATACGGGATACTTTTTCAAAATAAAAGGTTTTGTCATTTGTATTTACATCTTTCAATAATAAAAACATCAGATCTCGGAACACAAAGGCTTTTCATACCCTTTCCCGTTTTCCCTAAAAATTAGGGTTTTTATTCGAAAAGTAGTAGACTATCAATAAAAGCATCCAAGTTCTTCAACATAAAATAAACATATAAGTCCACCAGAGACCAAAAGGGCGGAATGGGTGCTTAACACCTTCCCAAACCGTAATATAGTTCTCGAATCCTATAGAATCCTGGTTTCGTAGACAAACGTGTAAAGAAAGGCTTATCTGTAGCCTCTTCTCTTACACGACCCTTTTTTGTCCGTTTTCTCGTAAAACGTACTGGCGACTCTGAATGAACCCTCTTGTACCTAGAAACAGGATAGAGGGACACCCGATATGAATTATCAATACACACCAAGCAAATGGAACGACGGAATCCGTTCCGACGTTTCAGACGCCCAACGAAAGGGGACGAGACCTGGGGGTCGTATTTGCGGATTCTCACAGTGGCGACTCTGCTGGGGACTTATGAGAACTAGGCTCTTATATGTGGATTCTTTGTTTTTAATATGTTGATATGCATGCTTTTACCGCTTTCCCTACTTACCCCCTGACGTGGCGCCTGGATTTTATTGTTGACCTGACCTAGAGGCGCAGTAGAGTCCATTCATTGACATAGACATATGTTTAGGATTCCCCTTTATGTTATATATAATTGTAAAGAAATATCTTTTTAAATAAAAATGGCATTTTCAAAATACACCTCGAAGATAAGATATTTGCAAATTAAATCTTTTGAAAATTCTTGTTTTGCACGCACTTTCACAAATCATGCATTGGTTCTACGAGTGTGAATTTACCCCAAACCCTCGGAAGTATTATAAGTGAGTAGGGAGTTGGCTTGCTTAGGCCAACGTAAACCGAAAGCATTTACTTCCACTCTCCTTGGCCAAGTACGCCCCCGAGGTATATCGAGTGATGAGAACACTCACGTACCCGGGAAGTATATCAAAAGATTCTTGCACGTACCCGCCCCTGGGGTATATCGCGAGGTCTTGCCAAATATGAGGGAGCCTAAAGCCTTCACCTTGCATTACACCTGCGTTGCATATAAGAAAAGTCAAAGATAGAACACTCTTATGTTTTTATCAAATCGTGAGGAAATTGTACCACATAGGGCCTTGTCATGTATATCTGCCCCAAATATTGGCAAGTACGGCCGGAGGCTGTCCAACCTCCGTCGTAGAAATTTACATCGAGATCACTTCGTTGTGACTTTCCCCGGTACATCTCCCATGAAAAGCAGCTCAAGAGGAGAGATATTCCCAATTTCCATAAAATCAAAATAAGAATTTTTCAAAATCTGGGACAAGTAGGATAACCCAAGGAGCACTTTGCTGCCTATCCTAAACTCCCACTGGGAATTCACTCAAGTTGTTGTTTGACGTGTCTTTATAAAACACTCGAAACTTGGTTTTCGTTGTTTTTCTTTCTTCGTGGTTTCTTTTGGCAAAAATCGAGTCACATCATAGTCTTCCTTCATCTTCGCCCCGTGGTTCCGTCTACAGCCGTAATACGACGACAGTCTGGAAGGTTGGGCTGGTCGGGATCACACCAGAAGATTAGTAAGACCAAGCACACCCGCAATGGTCGAGGGACGCGAAAATCAAGAAACAGATCAGAGCCTACCCGAGGCATCGATAACTCAGCCAACTTTAGCCGAAATGCATCGTTTGCTAATGACCGTCAGCATGAGTCTAGCAAACCTCACAAATGAGCAACAGAGTACCCGAGTTCGAGTAGAAGAGTTGTCAGCTGGGCGGGTCGCACCACTGGGTTTTGAACGACTACCACCGAATCGAGATCAAGGGCAGTCATCGCAAGTACTTCCCCCAGTTCAAGGAACCAATCCACCTCAAACGGGCCCTGTCATCGCCGGTCCCGTTTAGACCGATCCCAACAATCAGAATCAATGGGCCCCGGATTCAGGACCCACTTACCAACAACAAGAGCCACCCATCATCTGGCCGCAGCCTCAGCCCGACCTTGATCCTCAATACCAACCATGGCTACAAGTCACCGCAAGGCCTATTCAGCCTACGGCCCCAGTAGCCCCTCCTAATGAGTACCCAGACATCAACCGACTCCGGGCAGTGTATGCAGAATCGGTTATAGCTCGGGAACAGCCCGATGAGGTGTCAAGAGAGAGTGAAGAAATGAAGAAATTGAAAGAGCAGATGAGGGTTTTGCAAAGGGGGGTTTCTCTAATAAAAAGAGCATATGAGATTACAAATATGAATGCTTTCTCCCTTTACCCAGAAGCAAGGTTGCCCCAAGGATTCAAGCTCCCTTCCATCACCAAATTCACAGGAACCACACCCCTGAAAACCCATCTTCAATCCTACATCAGATCTATGCAAGTGTCTGGTTGTGGAGAACCGTAATTAGCTCAGGCCTTTCACATGACTCTCACGGGGGCCGCCCTGAGATGGTTTTTCGATCTGGAGAGGCACCACACGAAGACTTGGGGAGATATTGTCAAGGAGTTCATGCATAAATACGGGTCCAACGAAGATTTGGAAATCACTCGCAAGCACCTGGAAATGGCCAAGCAAGGTGAGAAAGAAAGCTTTAGCGATTTCGTCACGCGTTGGAGGGAGATGGCCTCCCAAATGTTCAAACGGCCCGATGAAGAAGAACAGTTGGAAATCATACAGAGAAATTTTACTCCAGCTGTATTAAGTAGTATGAGAAAGCACGTATTCCCACACTTCAGAGCTCTGTTAAGCATGGGGTCACAAGTAGAAGAAGAGTTGGCTAAAAAAGCAGAGAATGATACCAAGAAAGCCTCATACGCAGGGAGAAAGGTGGCCACTCCAACCATTAACCAAATAAGCTCGTACCCGTATCAACAAAATCCGTTTCAGCAGCCACAACAAGCACCTCCGATGAATTGGCCCGCGCAAGGAGATTCTTCGAGCACTGAAGTCAGGAAAAAAAGGAATTTATGTACCCTTCCCACTACCATGGTCAAAAGCTTGGAACTACTCCAGAAAGCCGGACTAATCACTCCACTCAACCCACGTCTTCCACCGAATCCTATTCCCAGTACTTGGAGAATGAATGAGAACTGTGCATATCATCAAGCAGTAGGCCATGACACGGAACGCTGCTTGGCTCTTCGTCACCATATTCAGGACCTCATTGAAGCCGAAACTATTCCTGCACCCGGCGGGCCCAATGTTACCAACAACCCCCTTCCCAACCATGCTCCACCTGCGGGAATTAATGCCTTAACCACTGATGAAGAAGGCTTTGATCCCGTAGGACTTATTTGAGATGACCCAGCCTACAAAGCACCAGTTGTGCTACCAGCAAAGGCTCAAGTGGCCCCAGGCCTCAATCCGATAATCGACCAATGGATGACTAAGATGAACTTCCTACCCGGGCAGGGTCTAGGAAAGGCCAACCAAGGGATTTCACAACCACTCACAATCAAGACTAATCCTGGAAAAGCTGGGATAGGATGGACCCAGGATAAGAAGAAACCGCCATGGGAGCCCCGAGGCCTTCCCAAGGAGACAATCTGTATGACAGAAACCTCCCCCAAAGCCTTCAGTTGGTCGACAGAACCAGAATCATCGGAAGTCTCAAAGGGATCAGACCCAGCATCCCTTTGGATACAGCAAATTACCCGTTCAGGAAGGGTATATCAGCCACCACTGATCGATGTCGAGAAATCACTTCCTCCTAAGGAAATAGGGGAAGATCGGGTATCAGAACAGTTGAAGAAAACTCAGGCACATATCACCATTTGGGGCCTCCTAGTTTCCTCCAAACCTCACAGGACCGCTTTCATCAAACTCCTAGATGAGGCTGTCATATCACTAGACTCTACGCCCGAACAACTGCCAAACATGATCGGGTCACTTACAGTCCAAAGAAGTCTGTTATTTTCAGATGAAGACTTATCTCCATTGGGGAAGAAACACAGCCTGGCCCTTCATATCACTGTTCGGACTCGAGGAAAAATCTTGCCACAGGTTCTCATCGACAATGGGTCGACTATAAATGTTTGTCCCCTGAAGACCGCCAAATGTCTGGGTATCTTAGACTCAGAGCTTTCTCCGTCAGCTGTGACCGTTAGAGCCTATGATAATACCAGGAGGGTCGTTCTTGTGAGAGTTTGAATTTTTATGATCTTATAGATTTTGTTTTAAAGTATTATTTTACATAATTTTTTTTGAATTAAATGTTTTGTATTTGAAGTGGCCTCGTGAGTTCGTATATTGAATTACGAATTAAGAACTTGCTCTTTGCTACTATTAAATGATATCTCATTTTATTGCATTCATTGAAGTTTCGGTTTGAGTTAAATTTTAGAATTATGATGTTTAAAATTTCGGGACGAAATTTATTTAAGGGGGATAGATTGTAAAACCCATATTTCTAAAGAATATTTATTTATTTACTTATTTATAAAATGAGAAAATAAATATGATAACGAAAGTTTAGGAAAATGAAATATGAATTTTACTAGTATTAATGAGTGGTTGGATACTCCTTAATTCTCTCCTATTTTCATTTATTCATTTATATATTTATTTTATTTGATATATATACCTATGTGTATGCATGGGAGTAACCTAATATGGAAGGTTCTATTATTTCTATATATATATAAGTTAAGGAAATTGAAATTTGAATTACATTCACATTAATTAGTGGTTGACCATTCATTAATTTCTTTCTATACCATTATATTAATTAATTATTTATAATTCAAATTTAAATGTTGAATTATTGTGTCATATATGTTTCTATAATTATGAGTACAGAATGTTCCATTTATATTATAAACATATATATATATATATATTGGGTTATTTGGGGGTAGCTTGGAAAGAAGGGGGAGAGAGAAAAAAAGAAGAAAAAAAATATAGACAACTCTCTGCCGAGAGTTGTAGAGAAAGAGGGGAAGAAAGAAAAGAGAAAAAAAGAGGAGTGAAAGAAGAAAAATAAGAAATAGGAGAAGAGAAGAAGAGAAAAAAAAAATAATTGGAAGAGCGGGCGGTCGGCGTCTTGTTTTCGATTTAAGGTAGGGGAGAATACCCTATTGAGTACCTACTTAATTTTATTCTTATTCCAATTATGTTGTGTGAACATGCTTATAATTATATTTATGTGCACATTTTTGTCTTTAGAATATAATATGATTATCACACGCATGTTGTTTGTTATACAATGATGTTGATAATTATTTTCTTGTTATGAATAAATTGGGTAGAGCTCATGTATTATCTAAGATCCTACTGGGCTTCGTGCTCACCCCCCCAATAGACTTTTGCTGGTTTGATGTTGACCGGGATAGACCGGTGGATCAAAGTGATGAAGATTTTATTAATTTTTTTAATATAAAATTGTTGTACATGATTTTCTTATTTTGTTGTATGGATTTGGGATGCTTAGATCCTCTGGCCAGGAGTACTACTTTGA
Organism: Lonicera japonica; assembly: GCA_021464415.1. NCBI lineage: Eukaryota > Viridiplantae > Streptophyta > Magnoliopsida > Dipsacales > Caprifoliaceae > Lonicera > Lonicera japonica. Next base: position 50,182,488 of record CM038466.1, read on the forward strand.
ATTAATATTTTTTTTATTGTTGTAAATCGAATTTTGACAATGAGAGTGAAAGTTTTATTTTTGTAAAAGTATTCGTTACAAATTTAATTCCATGTTATTTTAATTTTTATCTCAAATTCCTTTATTTTTTAAAAACTTTATCATTTACGGTCCGAAAATCGGGTCGTGACAACTTGGTATCAGAGGTTAGGTATACGATAACCCTTCGACTTGGGGGTAGGGTCTATGGCGATTATTTCGCTGTGTTATACCTTTTTGAATTATGGATATTTTTTTGAATTGTTTATTATTTGCCCAAATCATTGCCTTATTTTTGTCTTCTTGCAAAAGATTGAGTGTAAAATTTGTTTGAGGCCAGATTAGAAAGATTATTATTTTTTACCTTATTTGTTTAATCAATTTATTGTATTATAACCTTTTTGGATTTGTGGCCTATATTAATAAAGTATATTTTGTACAATATAATATTAGGAGTTGTGAATTTCAAAATATGACTACTCTTGCTTGTAGTTAATTTGGTAAGTTAAATTAATGTAATTGTTTAATGCACAATAAAGTTATATTTAATGGATTTACTTGGTGTGCAAGCCTCGATATAATTAATTATAAGGGTGAACTAAGGTGTATGAATTAAAAGAATATATGTAAAGATTGCAAGATTATGGATCAAAACTCTTCCACATAGTTGAACTGATTTTGTGCTTGGTAATCCATTTTTTTCGTGGCCAAGATTGTTGTGTATATGACCGCCTTCTAGGTATTTGCTATTTTGTCATTGTTACTTGATTTGTTGTTGGTTTAAAATGTTGCGACTTCTTTTCTTTTTCTTTTTTTGTAAGGGAGATAGATTCTAAACCAATGGTATTTATTATTTGGATTTAATTGTCAACTTTATTTTTATATTTGTGAAATTCATGACTAGTTTAGATCCGTAAAAACTTCTCATTATTAATTTAAACTTTCTAGAATTACGATGTATTGGTTTCAAGATCAATTTTTAGATTTATTGTTTGATTTTCACATGTGAGGTCATGTGTGAGTGCACGGTTATGGGAAAAAAATAATTCACCAAGGCTCACGTGGCTTTCATTGAGGAAAACAATTTGAGCACTACATGCACTATTGATTTTGTTTTGCTGGTGTGAAGTTCTGTTTTGTAAGGATTTATATTGAATAAATTATATAATTCATCAGGTTGGTGATTTTTCGTGGAACAGGGTAGTCTGCCAGTTAGAAAAAAAAAATATTGATGATTGTTAGTTTATTGTGGATTGGTGACAGTCACTCTTAAAACAAAATAAAATTAAAATTGATCCAAGTATAAGGGTCAACTTGTATGTATATTGTATATTCATACGTGTATAGAGATGAAAATAAATACGTCTTTTCTTGTTGTCTTTATATGGTCAATGAGCAGATAATAATTTTTTTCTAGAAAGGTGTCTTTAATTTAAATGTCCCCATATTTTAAATTAGTTGGTAGACTGTTTCACATCGGAAATTAAGTGTAGAGTATTTGAGAAAAAAAAAAAAAAGAGGGGTATGTGATATGATTTTTCTTGAAAAACAAATATTGTGTTGGTCCTTGTATGTTGTTGAGATTATAAATTGATTTGATAAAACATGTGGAGATTTTGATAAGATTGAAACTTATGGGAATTGCAAAATGGCTTTGATCTCAACAGCTTTGGCATTATCAGTGAAGATAATTGAAGAGAAAAATGATAATGGTAAATATTCAGGAAACCGTATTGGCTATGTGATTTGAGCAGGGACAACACATCCCATATCTTAGCCAAGTTAGTGTCCTTGTGAGGCACGCGGGTTGACTCGTACCACGGTTGAAAGCACCAAGAACGAGTATGCAGGGATAGCACATCCCAATATCTTAGTGTCTTTGTAAGGCACGCGGGTTACACTCGTACCATGGTTGAAAGCACCAAGAACGAGGACAAACAAAAATGATGGTTTTATGGGATTCCTGAATATTTGTGATTTTTGTTGATCACTTCATTTCTTTATAAAAAAAGGAAAAATGGTTTTGTACTTGATCCAATTGAAATTTCGAGGACGAAATTTGTTTAAGGATGGGGGATTGTGAGAGTTTGAATTTTTATGATCTTATAGATTTTGTTTTAAAGTATTATTTTACATAATTTTTTTTGAATTAAATGTTTTGTATTTGAAGTGGCCTCGTGAGTTCGTATATTGAATTACGAATTAAGAACTTGCTCTTTGCTACTATTAAATGATATCTCATTTTATTGCATTCATTGAAGTTTCGGTTTGAGTTAAATTTTAGAATTATGATGTTTAAAATTTCGGGACGAAATTTATTTAAGGGGGATAGATTGTAAAACCCATATTTCTAAAGAATATTTATTTATTTACTTATTTATAAAATGAGAAAATAAATATGATAACGAAAGTTTAGGAAAATGAAATATGAATTTTACTAGTATTAATGAGTGGTTGGATACTCCTTAATTCTCTCCTATTTTCATTTATTCATTTATATATTTATTTTATTTGATATATATACCTATGTGTATGCATGGGAGTAACCTAATATGGAAGGTTCTATTATTTCTATATATATATAAGTTAAGGAAATTGAAATTTGAATTACATTCACATTAATTAGTGGTTGACCATTCATTAATTTCTTTCTATACCATTATATTAATTAATTATTTATAATTCAAATTTAAATGTTGAATTATTGTGTCATATATGTTTCTATAATTATGAGTACAGAATGTTCCATTTATATTATAAACATATATATATATATATATATATTGGGTTATTTGGGGGTAGCTTGGAAAGAAGGGGGAGAGAGAAAAAAAGAAGAAAAAAAAAATAGACAACTCTCTGCCGAGAGTTGTAGAGAAAGAGGGGAAGAAAGAAAAGAGAAAAAAAGAGGAGTGAAAGAAGAAAAATAAGAAATAGGAGAAGAGAAGAAGAGAAAAAAAAAATAATTGGAAGAGCGGGCGGTCGGCGTCTTGTTTTCGATTTAAGGTAGGGGAGAATACCCTATTGAGTACCTACTTAATTTTATTCTTATTCCAATTATGTTGTGTGAACATGCTTATAATTATATTTATGTGCACATTTTTGTCTTTAGAATATAATATGATTATCACACGCATGTTGTTTGTTATACAATGATGTTGATAATTATTTTCTTGTTATGAATAAATTGGGTAGAGCTCATGTATTATCTAAGATCCTACTGGGCTTCGTGCTCACCCCCCAATAGACTTTTGCTGGTTTGATGTTGACCGGGATAGACCGGTGGATCAAAGTGATGAAGATTTTATTAATTTTTTTAATATAAAATTGTTGTACATGATTTTCTTATTTTGTTGTATGGATTTGGGACGCTTAGATCCTCTGGCCAGGAGTACTACTTTGAATTAATATTTTTTTTATTGTTGTAAATCGAATTTTGACAATGAGAGTGAAAGTTTTATTTTTGTAAAAGTATTCGTTACAAATTTAATTCCATGTTATTTTAATTTTTATCTCAAATTCCTTTATTTTTTTAAAAACTTTATCATTTACGGTCCGAAAATCGGGTCGTGACAACTTGGTATCAGAGGTTAGGTATACGATAACCCTTCGACTTTGGGGTAGGGTCTATGGCGATTATTTCGCTGTGTTATACCTTTTTGAATTATGGATATTTTTTTGAATTGTTTATTATTTGCCCAAATCATTGCCTTATTTTTGTCTTCTTGCAAAAGATTGAGTGTAAAATTTGTTTGAGGCCAGATTAGAAAGATTATTATTTTTTACCTTATTTGTTTAATCAATTTATTGTATTATAACCTTTTTGGATTTGTGGCCTATATTAATAAAGTATATTTTGTACAATATAATATTAGGAGTTGTGAATTTCAAAATATGACTACTCTTGCTTGTAGTTAATTTGGTAAGTTAAATTAATGTAATTGTTTAATGCACAATAAAGTTATATTTAATGGATTTACTTGGTGTGCAAGCCTCGATATAATTAATTATAAGGGTGAACTAAGGTGTATGAATTAAAAGAATATATGTAAAGATTGCAAGATTATGGATCAAAACTCTTCCACATAGTTGAACTGATTTTGTGCTTGGTAATCCATTTTTTTCGTGGCCAAGATTGTTGTGTATATGACCGCCTTCTAGGTATTTGCTATTTTGTCATTGTTACTTGATTTGTTGTTGGTTTAAAATGTTGCGACTTCTTTTCTTTTTCTTTTTTTGTAAGGGAGATAGATTCTAAACCAATGGTATTTATTATTTGGATTTAATTGTCAACTTTATTTTTATATTTGTGAAATTCATGACTAGTTTAGATCCGTAAAAACTTCTCATTATTAATTTAAACTTTCTAGAATTACGATGTATTGGTTTCAAGATCAATTTTTAGATTTATTGTTTGATTTTCACATGTGAGGTCATGTGTGAGTGCACGGTTATGGGAAAAAAATAATTCACCAAGGCTCACGTGGCTTTCATTGAGGAAAACAATTTGAGCACTACATGCACTATTGATTTTGTTTTGCTGGTGTGAAGTTCTGTTTTGTAAGGATTTATATTGAATAAATTATATAATTCATCAGGTTGGTGATTTTTCGTGGAACAGGGTAGTCTGCCAGTTAGAAAAAAAAAATATTGATGATTGTTAGTTTATTGTGGATTGGTGACAGTCACTCTTAAAACAAAATAAAATTAAAATTGATCCAAGTATAAGGTCAACTTGTATGTATATTGTATATTCATACGTGTATAGAGATGAAAATAAATACGTCTTTTCTTGTTGTCTTTATATGGTCAATGAGCAGATAATAATTTTTTTCTAGAAAGGTGTCTTTAATTTAAATGTCCCCATATTTTAAATTAGTTGGTAGACTGTTTCACATCGGAAATTAAGTGTAGAGTATTTGAGAAAAAAAAAAAAAGAGGGTATGTGATATGATTTTTCTTGAAAAACAAATATTGTGTTGGTCCTTGTATGTTGTTGAGATTATAAATTGATTTGATAAAACATGTGGAGATTTTGATAAGATTGAAACTTATGGGAATTGCAAAATGGCTTTGATCTCAACAGCTTTGGCATTATCAGTGAAGATAATTGAAGAGAAAAATGATAATGGTAAATATTCAGGAAACCGTATTGGCTATGTGATTTGAGCAGGGACAACACATCCCATATCTTAGCCAAGTTAGTGTCCTTGTGAGGCACGCGGGTTGACTCGTACCACGGTTGAAAGCACCAAGAACGAGTATGCAGGGATAGCACATCCCAATATCTTAGTGTCTTTGTAAGGCACGCGGGTTACACTCGTACCATGGTTGAAAGCACCAAGAACGAGGACAAACAAAAATGATGGTTTTATGGGATTCCTGAATATTTGTGATTTTTGTTGATCACTTCATTTCTTATAAAAAAAGGAAAAATGGTTTTGTACTTGATCCAATTGAAATTTCGAGGACGAAATTTGTTTAAGGATGGGGGATTGTGAGAGTTTGAATTTTTATGATCTTATAGATTTTGTTTTAAAGTATTATTTTACATAATTTTTTTTGAATTAAATGTTTTGTATTTGAAGTGGCCTCGTGAGTTTGTATATTGAATTACGAATTAAGAACTTGCTCTTTGCTACTATTAAATGATATCTCATTTTATTGCATTCATTGAAGTTTCGGTTTGAGTTAAATTTTAGAATTATGATGTTTAAAATTTCGGGACGAAATTTATTTAAGGGGGATAGATTGTAAAACCCATATTTCTAAAGAATATTTATTTATTTACTTATTTATAAAATGAGAAAATAAATATGATAACGAAAGTTTAGGAAAATGAAATATGAATTTTACTAGTATTAATGAGTGGTTGGATACTCCTTAATTCTCTCCTATTTTCATTTATTCATTTATATATTTATTTTATTTGATATATATACCTATGTGTATGCATGGGAGTAACCTAATATGGAAGGTTCTATTATTTCTATATATATATAAGTTAAGGAAATTGAAATTTGAATTACATTCACATTAATTAGTGGTTGACCATTCATTAATTTCTTTCTATACCATTATATTAATTAATTATTTATAATTCAAATTTAAATGTTGAATTATTGTGTCATATATGTTTCTATAATTATGAGTACAGAATGTTCCATTTATATTATAAACATATATATATATATATATATTGGGTTATTTGGGGGTAGCTTGGAAAGAAGGGGGAGAGAGAAAAAAAGAAGAAAAAAAAAATAGACAACTCTCTGCCGAGAGTTGTAGAGAAAGAGGGGAAGAAAGAAAAGAGAAAAAAAGAGGAGTGAAAGAAGAAAAATAAGAAATAGGAGAAGAGAAGAAGAGAAAAAAAAATAATTGGAAGAGCGGGCGGTCGGCGTCTTGTTTTCGATTTAAGGTAGGGGAGAATACCCTATTGAGTACCTACTTAATTTTATTCTTATTCCAATTATGTTGTGTGAACATGCTTATAATTATATTTATGTGCACATTTTTGTCTTTAGAATATAATATGATTATCACACGCATGTTGTTTGTTATACAATGATGTTGATAATTATTTTCTTGTTATGAATAAATTGGGTAGAGCTCATGTATTATCTAAGATCCTACTGGGCTTCGTGCTCACCCCCCCAATAGACTTTTGCTGGTTTGATGTTGACCGGGATAGACCGGTGGATCAAAGTGATGAAGATTTTATTAATTTTTTTAATATAAAATTGTTGTACATGATTTTCTTATTTTGTTGTATGGATTTGGGACGCTTAGATCCTCTGGCCAGGAGTACTACTTTGAATTAATATTTTTTTTATTGTTGTAAATCGAATTTTGACAATGAGAGTGAAAGTTTTATTTTTGTAAAAGTATTCGTTACAAATTTAATTCCATGTTATTTTAATTTTTATCTCAAATTCCTTTATTTTTTTTAAACTTTATCATTTACGGTCCGAAAATCGGGTCGTGACAGTTCTGGGTTCCCTAAAGCTAGATCTCATGGTCGGTCCCGGAAACTTTCCAGCCGAGTTCCAAATCATAGACATTCCCTCCAGTTTTAACCTGCTATTGGGAAGGGCATGGCTACACGACATAGGAGCACTCCCATCCTCCTTACACCAGAAGATCAAGATACCATTCGAAGGAAATGTAATCACCATCCAAGGAGATCTTGAGAGGACCTTGGCAGATCTGGAATTACCTGTTCTGGGCATCGGAAGCCAAAGCATACAGTTGGGGGGCTTTTCCTACGAGCCTCAAGTACAAGCTCTCACCACCCAAAGAATCGAGTATCTTCCCCTCGATAATATCCCCGGTCTCAGCACCAAGATCACGAAGATGCTGAGGATGATGAAATGCTTACCTGCAGGCAATCTAGGAATGGTACAGCCAGGATTACTTTAAGCTTTGGAACCGGTAACGAGGTACAAAAGGGAAGGTTTGGGGTACCAACACACCGAAGAAGACAACCAAGAAAAACGGAGCCGAGGGCATCAATATCCGAGTTTCAGCTCTCTGAATGGGTTTTTCGTCAAAGAAGGAAAAGACTTCCCCTTTTGCAGTTTTCAGGAGCCTTGGAGAAACAACAATGGAGATAACCTTCCAGGATGAGAAATCTTCTATGAAGAAAACCTCTATCTCAAAAAAAGCATTTTGCACAGTTTCTCTACCAAATTGTCGATTGGGCCGAAGGAAGAAAATGAGGACAAGGAAGATAAAGGCGAAGAACTGATTGGAGATCTCTTTGACATCATGGCTCTTGGGGATGACGAGCCAAGAGATGACCCAGTACACTTGATACACGCTCATCCAGATTATCAGGAAAAGGGGGGAAAGAGTGAAATTGTAAGGGTGAGAGATAAGAGTGAGGGAAAGGGTAGGGAAAAGTATTACCAATAGATGTAACATATATGATAAGAACTACGTAAACCTGAGCCCCAACTCAAAGTTATGTTTTTAGAAAAATCAAAAGGGGAACGTAAGCAACCTGAGAAGTAACTTTAGGCCCGGTTTAAACATTATGAAGAAATTTATTTCTCATAACAAAATCCCTTGTTTATTATTAAGGTGGTTTAGAACACCGGAAGTTACAAAGAAAATGCGTCATACAGAAAAACCTAATCCCTAGGGGTTGGCCAAGCAGGATCTTTAGTAGCCAAGTCAATTCGGGCCTCATCCAGAATCTGGTACGCAGAGACAATGCTTCCCTCTGTAGGCTCGGAATTCATGAACTGAAACCACTCCATCTGAAAAGGGTCATCAATCAGCTCATCTTCAAAAAACCCCCAAAGAGAACGGATGACGTCAGCCCGAAGGGGCCTGGAAATACCGAAACAGGCATGGTTGAACTGATGAGTCAGTCGAGCACGCCACATTCTCTCCACCGATGAAGAAACATGCTGGGTCAAGAACTTAGACTCGGAAGAGAAATTATTCAGGCTAAGGGGAATGCCCTGGGGAATGTTAAACTGCCGAAGAAGACGTCCTAGGAGATAAAAAGAAGTGAACCAGAGCCCCCGGAGCCGAACGTAATTCTACCCCCCGGTACTAAACACTATCGCCCTCAATTTCCACCAAGGAATGCTCCATCGAATAGCCCTAAAATTCTCCAAAAACCACACCGTCCAATCAGAGGAAGACATAGTCATGACCCCAAAGAGGGGACGACGGAAGAAGTACGTTGGGTTGTCAAGTCGAACCCCATTGAAACCCACTGATCAAAAACGTTTCAATAGCCACATGTACAGTAAGCGTGGGCTTCCCCCGAAGAAGGGTGAAACTCCCCTTTTGAGATTATCTAGGCCATTCAGGGTCTCTGCAAGAACGATAGGCACTATAGATTCCCCATTCCTTGCCTGATAGATCAAGCTCAAAATAGTCAGATCGACACGGGAGGAGCCCGTCACTAGTAGCATATCAGAAACTAGACAAATCAAGGCTGCCACAGTACGCCCCGCACTAGTAGAAGCTCTCTCCTCGTAACGATGAAAGAACCTCACCATTTTGTGAAGATCAAGAAGCCCGTCAATAATAAAACCATCACAAGCCGCTTGGGGAATGGCTAGCAGGGCAATCAGCATTTCTCGATGACCGATTTCTTCTACGGGAATAGCCATCGGAAGGCGAACGCCAGAATGCAATAGCCAAGAAAATTCTTCATAAGTCGGGCAGAGCTCATCTAGTCCGAAACGGAAAAGATGATCGGCAGGACTCCATAAGTACAGAGCACCAAGCAAAAAGGAGAAATCTACCGGACGATGGCACTAGCTCGCTAAAGGACTGAATACACCAAAGTTCAAGCCATTCTCAGAAGATATCAGAGCATCTCGGGCTTCACATAAGAAAAATCAGAATTTGTGAGATAAGAAGACATTGTGGGAAAGGTGTAAGGATGAAGGAAGGAGGATGGGTGTATTTATAGCAAAAAAGAGGGCTCCTGTACCTGTTTGTCGCGCGACAAACCCATATCCATGAGGGAATGTCGTGCGACAAACTCACTTGGTGTGCCCTGTTTTGAGTTTTTCTTACACGCAAGAGTCAGTTTTGCCAAAAGATCCACTTTTATGCATTTTTGCTCACTTTGTTCTTTTGCAGATACCTTAAGTAGCACCCCATCACGAAGGTACGATTCCTACTCTATCGGTCCACGTAAATTATTTTTCATCATTAGATAAATAAATGCATAACATCAGACACAAATAAAGATTTTTTATATAAAACTAATAAAAGAACAGTTTTCTACAAAAACCCTGTCTAAAAGTCTAAAAAATAAAAACTACATATTTGTCAGGACTAACTAAATGTAGGAAAGAAAGCTAATCTAATCGGGAGCGTTTGGACACACTCCCACTATCACCCGAACCCTCCTCAGGAGTAGGATCAATCTCTGGGATGCCCTGAGTAGAAGGAGCTGCTGCCTGAGAAGGCCCCGTCGACTGGACTGGTGCCGTGGGGCGAATCACTGAAGACCGAGATCGCCTAGAGGTCCGACTACTGCTCCTCCGGGACTCCGTCCGAGCACGAGAGGAAGACAGAGGATCATCTGCCTGCAAGGAGACGTCGATTGCCCTCTGGTAGTCACGCATGTATGTCGTGGGGTCCCGACCAACATACTGGAGCATGTTCCAGCTGTAGAGGTACTGAGAATGCCAAGCTCTCATATCCGCCACACGCACGCTCACCCGCTGAAAAGGAAAGAAAGAAGAATCAACATCGATAAAATAAATAAGCATAGACATGAAGGGATATTGAGGGAAGAAAAGCACATACCTCATCATCAGAACGGCCACCCAAGTAGTCGAACGTGTCCCCCGGGAGAGGATACTCTGGCACCGTATATCGACGTAAACCAGCACCAACATAGGAGAAGTCCCGAGGAAGTGTCGGCAGATCTACCGGATGAATGGACGAACTCGTCGGCATAGCAGCAGAAGTAGACCCGCCCTCCTCATGAATCGGGAACAAAGGAGGACGAGAAAATGAGCCACCAAGACCGGTAGATCTGACCGGAGGACCCATGGCAGCGGACGGAAGAGGGGTCAATGTGGCGAAAGTACGAACACCATGAGGGTCCACAACGGCCGTCTCCCTCAGAGGTGGGACCCCACCAGAAGTAGCAACATCAGCAGCAGTAGAAGGAGTCCGCCCAAACTGCTCATAGTCGACCCCGAAGTCCGCAGGTCCCCAGGATCGCTCAGAGAAATCACATCTCTCTCTCTCAGCATGTTGCTCCTCTCTCGGTATGGTCTGAGACGGCTGCTCTGGAACCGCCGCCGTCCCACCTCCCTCACCGCCCTCGGGCCTATCATCACCACCCTTGGGTCTATCACCACCTCCCTCTGCACCAGCAGGGACGTCCCTCTCCCCATCAGGGTCATCATCGTCAGAATCCAAAATGTTGTCCCTCTGGTCAGGGACAGGTGGTAAATAACCTGGGACCGTCCTGGATAAATGAGTCTGTCCTCGTATGTAGTTGGGATCACCTCCCAACGCCCGGTACCTCTCGTAGAAGACCCGTCCCCGAGTCCCCTTCGGCTCCCTCATCAGATAGTGGGCAGCAAAAACGGCATAATCCCCCTCCTCAGTGAACCTCTGAAAGCCGAGCCCGCCTACAAGGACCTGCACCGTCATCGAGTCAATCTCACCCGTCCGCCTCATCAGAACCGGCGGGAATAAAGGAACCCGAGGCCACTGGGCAGGCGAATGCTGGCGAATAACTCTCTAAAGTAGAAGTGAAAGCCGTACTCGTCTCTGATGAGCCGCCTGGTCCTCGAAGCAGCAGCAGGGCTCCGGTCTCCCATATTTTATATTACTATTTATTGAAAAAATCTAAGATATTTACCTGCTCCTCCAACAGTCGTGGACGGCAGCAGCTCCGGTCTCCCTAATCATACATAAGGAGCCCTATAGTTCCCCGCGATGAATCGGCGGAGAAGGGGAAACTGATCCTCGTTCTCAACGAGGAGATCCACCTGGGCCAGGCCCAGACGTGTATATGCCACGAACCAACTCTGAAAAAGAAATATGAAGGATCTCAGCAATTATCAAACATGTAATGTATAAAGGACTCAAGCAAAGATAAAGGGACAAAAGTAAGTACCTCCCATAGTAAAGAGAAGCCCTTGAGGTTCAGGGATAAATGGGGAGAGACCTGGTCCATGGCATCATATAGGACAGCGAGAATGAATCCTCCCCAGTCATAATCAAACATAATACTGAAGTCCCGAAGATAGGGCAACCACCAAAGATGGGCCGTGTCCCCCCCACGAGCCTCGAACAGATCATGGAGCATCAACAAAAGAAGAACACGAGCATACTGGCGCGCCTCCTGACAGGTCATCAGCACCCCTGAAGCAACTAACCGAGCTCTCTTCGTGGCTAGTCGCGAAACCAAGATACCCCGAGGAATCGTATCACCGGAACTCCGTCGCTCCGGGAACCACCCAAGTGCGCCCACGATGCCCTTTGTCGTCAGACGCAAAGGGACATCAATCTGTATAGGGATCCCCCCTGAAGGAATCCCGGTCAGAGCAAAAAGATCGAGAGGGGTCATCGTCATCTCCCCTCAGCTCCAGTGGAAGGTGTGGGTGGTGTCCCACCAGTGACAAGCCAGAGCCGACACTAAAACTGCCGGCCTAGATACTCTTTCCGGGAAGGCGACAAAGAGCGAACCAAATGGAGTCGCAAGGAGCAACTCTTGGACAGGGGCCGGTGCCTGTCGCCACTCCAAGGAAATAGTGTTGGGAGAACCCCAACCTCGGCCGACCCACTGCGAACAAAACGAAGATATAAATATAAGTAACCTGAGGGTATTTTGGTATAAATATGAGAGATATAGGGTTATAAGAGTAAATTATGTAATTTTCCAAACCTGAGGATATTTTGGTATAAATATGAGAGATATAGGGTTATAAGAGTAAATTATGTAATTTTCCAAACCTGAGGTTATTTTGGTGTAATTATGAGAGATATAGGGTTATAAAACTAAAATATGTAATTTTCCAAACCTAAGGGTATTTTGGTATAATTATGAGAGTTATGGGATGATAGGGGTAAAATTATGTAATTTTCCAAACCTGAGGGTATTTTGGTATAAATATGAGAGATATAGGGTTATAAGAGTAAATTATGTAATTTTCCAAACTTGAGGGTATTTTGGTATAAATATGAGAGATATAGGGTTATAAGAGTAAATTATGTAATTTTCCAAACCTGAGGGTATTTTGGTGTAATTATGAGAGATAAAAGGTTATAAAAGTAAAATATGTAATTTTCCAAACCTGAGGGTATTTTGGTATAATTATGAGAGTTATGGGATGATAGGGGTAAAATTATGTAATTTTCCAAACCTGAGGGTATTTTGGTATAATTATGAGAGATATAGAGTTATAAGGGTAAAATTATGTAATTTTCCAAACCTGAGGGTATTTTGGTGTAATTATGATAGATATAGGGTTATAAAAGTAAATTATGTAATTTTCTAAACCTGAGGGTATTTTGGTATAATTATGAAAGTTATAGGGCTATAAGGGTAAATTGCGTAATTTTCCAAACCTGAGGGTATTTTGGTGTAATTATGAGAGAAATAGGGTTATAAGAGTAAATTATGTAATTTTCCAAACCTGAGTGTATTTTGGTATAATTATGAAAGTTATAGGGTTATATGGGTAAATTGTGTAATTTTCCAAACCTGAGTGTATTTTGGTGTAATTATGAGAGATATAGGGTTATAAGAGTAAATTATGTAATTTTTGCAAACCTGAGGGTTTTTTGGTGTAATTATGAGAGTTATAGCATGATAAGAGTAAATTATGTAATTTTCCAAACCTGAGGGTATTTTGGTGTAATTATGAGAGATATAGGGTTATAAGAGTAAATTATGTAATTTTTCCAAACCTGAGGGTATTTTGGTGTAATTATGAGAGTTATAGGATGATAGGGGTAAAATTATGTAATTTTCCAAACCTGAGGGTATTTTGGTGTAATTATGAGAGATATAGAGTTATAAGGGTAAAATTTGTAATTTTTCAAACTTGAGGGTACTTTGGTGTAATTATGAGATATATAGGGTTATAGGGGTAAATTATGTAATTTTCCAAACCTGAGGGTACTTTGGTGTAATTATGAGATATATAGAGTTATAGGGATAAATTATGTAATTTTCCAAACCTGAGGGTACTTTGGTGTAATTATGAGAGATATAGGGTTATAGGGGTAAATTATGTAATTTTCCAAACTTGAGGGTATTTTGGTGTAATTATGAGATATATAGGGTCATAGGGGTAAATTATGTAATTTTCCAAACCTGAGGGTATTTTGGTATAATTATGAAAGATATATAGGGTCATAGGGGTAAATTATGTAATTTTCCAAACCTGAGGGTACTTTGGTGTAATTATGAGAGATATAGGGTTATAAGGGTAAAATTATGTAATTTTCCAAAACCTGAGGGTATTTTTGTGTAATTATGAGAGTTATAGGGTTATAGGGTAAAATTATGTAATTTTCCAAAACCTGAGGGTACTTTGGTGTAATTATGAGAGATATAGGGTTATAAGGGTAAAATTATGTAATTTTCCAAAACCTGAGGGTACTTTGGTGTAATTATGAGAGATATAGGGTTATAAGGGTAAAATTATGTAATTTTCCAAAACCTGAGGGTATTTTGGTGTAATTATGAGAGTTATAGGGTTATAGGGTAAAATTATGTAATTTTCCAAAACCTGAGGGTATTTTGGGATAATTATGAGGGTTATAGTGTTATGGGGGTACATTATGTAATTTCCCAAAACCTAAGAGGTATCATGGGTAAAAAGTATGAGTTTACTAAATCGGACGTTATTTCTAGGTAGACATGCATACTAACATTGTTTAAAATACATGCAGGAAACGACAGAAATAATAGAACAGATAAATGCACGAAAAGAAGACGTACCAGAGACCATCGACGGATCTCGTGAAAAGCAGGCTCCATCAAGAGCCACGGAACGTCCGGAACTGGAGTAGCCTGGGTAACATCTCGGTAGATCACCGCCCGACCGCGGTCGACCCCATCCTCGCCATACCAATCCAAGTCCTCCCAGTCATCGTGATGAGGACTACACCGAAGAACGCCCTGGGCATCGGTGAAAGTAACCTCCTCCTGGTCACCCTCTAATCTGTCAGGCTGTGCAGGATCTATCTATATATCTGAGTATAAGAAGAATATGAGAAAATCAGAAAAGTCGGAAAAGCGGTAGGGCTTCCGCGCTTGGAAGGAGAAAGAAAGAGAGAGAAAGAGGAAGGAGAGAATGAGGTGGAATGAGCTCAGCAAGAGGTTTATATAGTGGAACCAAATGTCGCGCGACAAATGGCATCATTGTCGCGCGACAAATGGCATCATTGTCGCGCGACAAATGGCATCATTGTCGCGCCACAAAGAGACCTCTCCCGAGGTGTCTCGCAACAAAGAGCCCTCTCCCATGATTTTTTGACCTTTGTCTCATTTTATCTCATGCAGGAGGACTTCCGAGAAGCAGTTTTCGAAAAAATTGCTAAAAACCGCACACCTAGGATGAGAACACGAGGAAAGACTTTCAAATCATCTCTCCGAAAATGCGAATGGATAAAGTAGTCTCTGATCTCCCAGAAAGGACCGAGACCATCAAATGAGAAAAAGCCGGATGTCAAAAATAAGACGGGAATAGGAAAAAATTGAAAGAGTAGAAAGGAGAAAGAACCCGCATGAGCGCCCAAAGCGAGCGAGAGAAACAAAAATACAGAGTGACAGGGAGAGCCACACCAAAAGTGACAGCTAGGCCAAAACCGGCTCAGGGCTTCGTTTTGAGTGAGTAAGGCTCCTGATCACAACGAAGGGACGAAAAGACTTCTGGTCAAAAACAGAGAAGGCCAGGAAAAGTCTTTCCCAAAAGAGGGAGAAATAAGGGCATCGAAAAACAGAATACGATGTGGGCCCACCAAAAGAGAAAACTAAGAAGAGAACAGAGATTGAACTTTCAAACAAATTTTCTTTTCAGCACGATACAAAAGAGATGGTTTGGAAAACCTCGGATCATCCCTCTGCAGAGAGCAAGAGAAATCCGAAAACTGCCTTCTAAGAGAAGTATCTTCACTCGAGAAAACATGAGAGTAAAGTTCAGAAAGGTACAGAGAAACGGACATCCAGATTAAACCCCGAGAAGCTCTTTTCACCTTCACAAGATTTACTCTCTCTCCCTCTAACAGTCTAAGAGAGAACACAAACACAAGCCCTCTCTGGAGGCAATGAGGTAACAAAAGCCCTCTCCAGAGGCAATCCATTCACATAAGCCCTTTCTACAGGTAAAACATCACCCACAAGTCCTTTCTACAGGCACAAGCCCTCTCCGGAGGCAATCCATTCACATAAGCCCTTTCTACAGGCAAAACATCACCCACAAGTCCTTTCCATAGACACAAGCCCACTCCGGAGGCAAACCATTCACATAAGCCCTTTCTACAGGCAAACCGGTCATCAAGTCCTTTCCACAGGCACAAGCCCTCTCCGGAGGCAATCCATTCACATAAGCCCTTTCTACCGGCAAAACATCACCCACAAGTCCTTTCTACAGGCACAAGCCCTCTCCGGAGGCAAACCATTCACATAAGCCCTTTCTACAGGCAAACCGGTCATCAAGTCCTTTCCACAAGTACAAGCCCTCTCCGGAGGCAATCCATTCACATAAGCCCTTTCTACAGGCAAAACATCACCCACAAGTCTTTTTTACAGGCACAAGCCCTCTCCGGAGGCAATCCATTCACATAAGCCCTTTCTACAGGCAAATCGGTCACCAAGTCCTTTCCACAGGCACAAGCCCTCTCCGGAGGCAATCCATTCACATTAGCCCTTTCTACCGGCAAAACATCACCCACAAGTCCTTTCTACAGGCACAAGCCCTCTCCGGAGGCAAACCATTCACATAAGCCCTTTCTACAGGCAAACCGGTCATCAAGTCCTTTCCACAGGCACAAGCCCTCTCCGGAGGCAATCCATTCACATAAGCCCTTTTTACAGGCAAAACATCACCCACAAGTCCTTTCTACAGGCACAAGCCCTCTTCGGAGGCAAACCATTCACATAAGCCCTTTCTACAGATAAACCAGTCATCAAGTCCTTTCCGCAGGCACAAGCCCTCTCCGGAGGCAATCCATTCACATAAGCCCTTTCTACAAGCAAAACATCACCCACAAGCCCTTTTTACAGGCACAAGCCCTCTCTAGAGGCAATCCATTCACATAAGCCCTTTCTACAGGCAAACCGGTCACCAAGTCCTTTCCACAGGCACAAGCCCTCTCCAGAGGCAATTTTATTTCTTTCTTTTTTTCTTTTACAGATCAAAAGCCCTCCCAGAGAGAGGCACAGTGGAGCAATGGTAATCCTCCCACCTGAGGTGCAATAGTAGTCCTCCCACCTGAGGCGAAGCCCTCCCAGAGAGGCACAATGGAGCAACGGTAGTCCTCCCACCTGAGGCGAAGCCCTCCCAGAGAGGCACAGTGGAGCAATGGTAGTCCTCCCACATGAGGCGCAAAGTGGATCAATAGTAGTCCTCCCACCTAAGGCGCAATGGTAATCCTCCCATCTGAGACTAGTGGAGCAATAGTAGTCCTCCCATCTGAGGCGAGTGGAACAAATGAAAGGCCTCGAAAGAGGCAATAAGGTAACAAAAGCCCTCTCCGGAGGCAAAACCAAACACAAAGCCCTCTCTGGAGGCACACACGAGCACTTTTTGCATACACACACTCCTTTAGAGTTCATGCGGGAGCCATGGATCATGGTCTCTTCCAGTCGCCTCAATTCCTTGCAAGCAAGGAGCTTGAGTTGAGAGGGTCTGTAGACACCCCGATCCATGACCCCCGCAAGAACCCTAACGACCTTCGAGAACTGCTGTTTCTAGAGTCCGGGACCCACCCGAACACCCGAGACTACCCCGGAAGCTTTTGTTGGCAAAATAAACCTATTTTTAATGGAAATGTTGCACGACATTCAAGATTGTCGCACGACATTCAAGTATGTCGCACGACAATCCCACTTTACAGGGACATGTCGCGCAACAATCACCCCACCACTCCACTTTCTGACTCATCAGTGAGTCAGAATCATCATTAAAAGCAGTATGTCGCGCGACAAACCACTTTACAGGGACATGTTGCGCGGCAATTACCCCACCACTCCACTTTCTGACTCATCAGTGAGTCAGAATCATCATTAAAGTAGAATGTCGCGTGACAGTCAAGATTGTCGCGCGACATACACCAAAATGTCACGCGACATACACCTTTTCGTCACTATAAATAGGCCAGCACCCCCATGGGTTCTAGACAGCAAGTTGGACAGCAACAAAACACCAAAAATAGAGCAAAAAATAGTAGTTTTAGAGCAGTTTGGCAGCGAAGTTTATGATCTGATTTTCTGATCTTTCGTCAAGCATTTTTTTCTATTATCGTCTTATTTCTAAAGAATTATCGAATCTATTCTCGACACTCAATGTGTCCGGTCTCGGGAATCGAATTCTCGGAAATATCTGAAGAATGAGAAGATTATTATCGCCGGAGATCTCTCTGCCGTATTATATTTTCTTTCTTATTATTATTCTCGTCAGGAAGGTAACGAAAGTCTCTTATAGTAATTAAATAAGATATTTGTATATTAGTTTTATTGTAGACTTGTTTAAAACTCGATTTTTCTAATGGGGCGCTGCCCCGCACCCCGCGACCTGATCGGGTAGGTCGATCCCCGTCCTAGTAAGCGAAGTGGCAACATGGTTGTGCTAGATTCCTAACGCGCTCGAAAATCAGGTTTATCTGTGTACTTGTTTTATTTCTGTTGTGTTATCCACGTTTTATTTGAATAAACTTATTACCAAGTTACAAATAGTCTACCGTATTCAAAACAAAAGACCCTAATAAAACCGTTTGCAAAACCAGAAGTGTAAGTATATTACCATCCGGATAAAATTATGTTTTCAAAACCCGGACTGATAAGACTTATCTAGGAACTAAAATCAACATATCCTGTCTCTTTTATAGACTGCGACGTGTCTGATAAAACTTTCCTCAAAGAGTTCTAGTTCCATATTAAATCAGTCCCGATATAAATCCGAACTTTTACAAAAGTAATTACAACCCAAGAAATCCGTCATTATCTGAGGAAATAATACGGGATACTTTTTCAAAATAAAAGGTTTTGTCATTTGTATTTACATCTTTCAATAATAAAAACATCGGATCTCGGAACACAAAGGCTTTTCATACCCTTTCCCGCTTTCTCTAAAAATTAGGGTTTTTATTCGAAAAGTAGTAGACTATCAGTAAAAGCATCCAAGTTCTTCAACATAAAATAAATATATAAGTCCACTAGAGACCAAAAGGGCGGAATGGGTGCTTAACACCTTCCCAAACCGTAATATAGTTCCCGAATCCTATAGAATCCTGGTTTCGTAGACAAACGTGTAAAGAAAGGCTTATCTATAGCCTCTTCTCTTACACGACCCCTTTTTGTTCGTTTTCTCGTAAAACGTACTGGCGACTCTGAATGAACCCTCTTGTACTTAAAAACAGGATAGAGGGACACCCGATATGAATTATCAAAACACACCAAGCAAATGGAACGACGGAACCCGTTCCGACGTTTTAGACGCCCAACGAACGGGGACGAGACCCGGGGGTCGCATTTGCGGATTCTCACAGTTGGGGGCTGCAGCTGGCACTCTAAAAATACACCAAAATAACTAACGGGGCGCTGCCCCACATCCCGCGACCTGATTGGGCAGGTTAATCCCCGTCCTAGTAAGCGAAGAGGCAACAATGGTTGTGGTAGATTCTCGACCCGCTCGAAAGTCAGGATTCTCCTATCGGTCTTCTATATGCATGATGACTCAGGGCTTAATGCGGAATGCTTGTTTTGTATGAAAACCAGATTCACATGAGAGTTGTGGATTGGAGTGTTCACAGACCCTCTCGTCCCGGGATTCTGGCGTGCAAGAATTCTGGAATGATAAAAAGACAACGATTCAGGACTCTTGTGTTCATCTCAATGTATTGATACCTGAATCAAAATATACCCTTCTGGCTTCACGAATTTCGTCGTGTCTTAGGCGAAGCAGTCCACGATCGCCCCTTTCCTTTCGTGTAGGCTACACGATATATCGATCTTTTCTTTTGTCTACCCTCAGTAGCGCATTCTCCACCCTCGGCGTACTGGATAATAATTCGTGCAAGGAGTTTTAACATTTTGA
The DNA here is from genome assembly GCA_021464415.1 of Lonicera japonica. Taxonomy (NCBI): domain Eukaryota; kingdom Viridiplantae; phylum Streptophyta; class Magnoliopsida; order Dipsacales; family Caprifoliaceae; genus Lonicera; species Lonicera japonica. The sequence goes on from CM038466.1 coordinate 50,202,269, forward strand.
CAAATCCAAATGATTACTGCGAAAAAGTGTTCCAAAAGTTTCCCATCTTCTAGGGAGAAGTGAAAAAGTGATTCACGTCTTGTGATTCCCTTCGTGGGGATTTGTGTTGAAAGAAGAAATTTCCATCTTTGGGAATTGCAAAAAAAGATTCCCATCGTGGGGAATATGGGGACAAAGTTATTCCCTTCATGGGGAATGTGCGGTAAAGGTTATTTTTCTTCGTGGGGAAAGTGATTTCGGAAAAATTCCCATCGTGGGGAATGCGAAGAATTCTTATCTCTGAGGAATTCGAAAAAAATTCCCTTCATGGGGAACACGTGGAGTGGTTATTTCCCTTCGTGGGAAAAGTGGTTTCGAAAAAATTCTCATCGTGGGGAATGCGAAGAATTCCTATCTTTGAGGAATTCGGAAAAAATTCCCTTCGTGGGGAACACGTGGAGTCGTTATTTCCCTTTGTGAGGAAAGTAATTTCGGAGAAATTCCCATCGTAGGGAATGCGAAGAATTTCTATCTCTGAGGAATTCAGAAAAAATTCCCTTCGTGGGGAACACGTGGAGTAGTTATTTTCCTTCATGAGAAAAGTAGTTTCGGAAAAGTTTCCATCGTGGGGAATGCGAAGAATTCCTATCTCTGAGGAATTAGGAAAAATTCCACTGATACTGAACACTGCTTTTCAAAATTTGATATGCTAGAGAGAATTGCTTGCAAGTTAAAGTGCTTTTCTCTTTTCCATTTCTTTCATTTCACCCTCAGTTTTGACCTTTGGTGTTACCAGGAATCAAACTTTTGAATCAACTTTTTCTAGAATCTTTCAGACCGCTGTGCACGGATTTTCGGGATTTGGCATCTCTCTACCCTCAGTTTTCTTCTCTTCGGTCATGGGGATATAATTTTGCCTGCAATTCTCAATCATCCTTGAGCTACCCTCTGATTTTTCTACAGAAAAGATGCTAGTCCTGTATCGTTTTCTATTTTTCGATACCCTTATTGCTCCCTCTTTTGATTATCCGGCCTTTCATTTTTGGCTTTCGGATTTTTCTTGATTTTTTCCTTCTTTGCTTTTTCCAAAACAGGAGCCTTACTCACCTAAGATGTAGCCCTCCGCCTTTTGGTGGCTCTCCCTGTCGATTTTTCCTTCATTTTCCCATTTTCTACTCTTTCAATTTTTTCTTGTACCCGATTCCTCTTTTACATCTTCCCTGTTCATTCATCAGATTCGAGCTTTTTGAAAAATAGATTCATCCTTTTGAATTTCGGTTCCTCCACTGACTTTAAAGTGCCAAACATCGGATTTTGATTAGCCATCTCGTGCATGCGTGCGAGCCTTGGTCCTTTCTATTAGGAAAAGTTGATTCATAGTCTGTCTTTCCTTAATCCCCCTATTTTTATTTATTTATTTATTTATTTATTTTGCAAATCTGGTTAAAATTAAGGGGGTAACCGCAGGGTATATACCCCCTAGCCGTACGGTTGGGGGCTAGTCGTACGGCTGGCTCCAGATTCCTATAAATAGAGGCCTGTTTGGATCCTTTTTCTTCACTTCCACTTGTAACTTCTCTCTCTAGCATATAAATTTCTGACTTTCAAAACTTTTAGCAAGTGTTCTTTAGTAGCGTGAGTGATGCCTTTTGCGAGGCTTTTGGCGATTTTCGTGTTGATGATGATGGGGCCCACCAGAGGGCAGGGAAGCGCCGGAGCTTCTCCCGGGGGACGAGGTGGAGGCTATTACGGCTACGATGGATGGGCGCCTGATTTGTACGTGACATCATGACGACTGGGATGGTGTGGCATGGGAGGGGCCACTGGGGGCAGACGGGTCACTACAGCGAGCGATGTACTGCGATGTGCCATTGATCTCGCCAGGAGAGAGACGAGAATGGCTACTGATGGAGCCCGTGGCACACGAGATTCGTCGTCGGATTCGGGTATGCTTTGTTTCTCAGTATTTAAGCTAAGTGTTATTTTTACAAAAATGCAATGATATGATATGCATGAAATGTGATAGATTTAATAATTACTTGCCATTGTAGATATACTTAACATAGTGTATTTTTCAAAATATTTATTACACAATATTCGTTTAAAATCGTTAAAGAGTGAGCCATAAAATTTATTTAAAATCCGTGATGTAACAGAGGATTGGTCGTTGCCATGGTGTCACATGTGCTACTCCTGAGCTCCGAGACCAGCTACCCCCGTTGGTGAGGGCTTATTTGAGTGCGACTCCTTTTGGGCGGTTTATAGAGGTGTTGCCAGGTGGAGAGTTCCAGCGCTCGGTGAGTCTGTCGACGGTGTTAGGAGAGAGATGGTGGGACACGACGCACACTTTTCATTGGAGTTGGGGAGAGATGACATTGACCCTGGAGGACGTGTTTGTTTTGACGGGATTGTCATTCGGTGGAGAGGCTTTGGCACCCAACTCGCGGGTGCAGATCATTCTAGATGGGATGGGAGCGGCATTAGGGTGGAGGCCTAGTCGGATAGTGGCGGATGAGATACCCCACACGACAATGGTTCATCATATTGAGGCAGAGAGTGAGAGGTTTGGTGTGAGAATCTGGACCTCCGACTCGAGAGGTATCCTCGTTCTCGGTTTTCTTGTTTTGAAGGAAAACATGTTTTGTAGAGTCGCCAGTTTGTTTTACAAGAAAACAAACAAAAGATCGTACGAAGAATAATTCAAAAATGAACTATCTTTCATACGTTTGAAACCAGAGTTTAAAAATATATTTTGCTAGGGTTCGGGAACTACGTTACGAATTGGGAAGGTGTTAAGCACCCAATTCACCCTTTCGGTCTCTTAATGGATCATTTATTTAATTCATATTTCAGATATCTTGCAAGTAGTTTAAATTGTTTTTAGAATAGTCCTTCCTGGATAAATTCAATTTAAAACGGTGTTTCGAAATTAGACTCGAGCTTTGCAAGTGCCTACGTATTCATTCATAGAATGAAATCAGAGTCTCGTAGTTCCATTTGTTTGAAAACTATTTTTGTATTTTTGTTTTATTTTGAAAACGTGTCAAAATGGATTTTATATTTCTTGTAAAATTTTGAAAGAACTATTTTGAAAACAGTGAACTTCTTTGCAAGTTATCTAATTTTCTATATTAAAACTATATTTAAATGCAGTATTGAAATTCAGGAGAGTTGTAGAAAGATGTACCTGATGCGCTTGAAGAAGAGAGACTGCTTGCCTTGATTGCTCCTTTCTCTATCTAGAACTTTCTCTCTCTTAGACTTTTCTCTCACTAGCCTTCTTTCTCACTAACTTTCTCTCTCACTAACTTTCTCTCTCTAGAAATTCTCTAAAAGAAGAGACTCTCTAACAATTTTGACAGAATCTCACTTTACTAAAACACTAGTGAGTGTTGATGATCTCAAATCAGACCTCAAGGGTCCTATTTATAGGGAAATTTCTGCCAAAAATGCTTTGAAAGAAGTCAGTCGCAGGGGGTAACCGCAGGGGGTGCGTCTGGGACTTGCAGTTGGGGCATGCGGTTGGCAGCTGCGGCTAGAGCGTGCGGTTAGGGGCTGCGGCTAGGTGCCAATGGTCAGGGTAGACTTCCAACGGGTCCGAAATTGGAGTCTTTCCTATCAGTCATCTATATGCATGATGACTCAAGACTAAATGCAATATGCCCGTTTTATGAGAAAACGAGTATTCACACGAGAGTCGTGGATTGGGGTGTTCACATTTGGTGATGGGCCGGTGATACGCCAGGAGGTTTGGCAGCTGTCTCGGTGTTTTCTATTGTTGGTGGTGCACAATTTCTTCTATGCACGCGGCGGAGAAAACTTGCGGCTATGGTGGTTGCCATATCTGAGGTTCTTCGACCAGCTATACACATTTGCATCGGGAGGAGATGTGCTAGCAGTGTTGTATGAGTCGATGGATTTGGTGTGTCGGCACATGGAGCTCAACCGTGAACTTGTTAAGCTTTGGGAGGTAATTAATTAAATTATATATGCAATTGACCTGTATGAATAAAAATATGATTGTTAATAAAAATATGATGGTTTGTGACAGATGTGGTTTATAGCTCATACCCAGCAGGGTATAGGGCAAATCCAGTTGCACCCCACTCATGCTGATGAGTTTTCGCTATTCCGGCGATTCTATAGTGGTGACATCGTTGGAGTATACCGGTATCTGACACCGGATCTGAGCACTGGTGACGTGTCTGGGCTTCAGTTTAAACAGGGATGAGAAAAATTATGTGTGATCAAATGAAATTATTTTAGTAAAATTTGTAAAAGCTTTACTTATTATATTTTACAAAACAGGTACAGTGGAGCCCATGGCCCGCATTCGTGACCCAGTAGTGGGGGTATGCGAATGCGTTGGCGGTGGCACGTTCGAGGTGACTTTTTGCCCATGAGTATGGAGTTGCGTTCTATTTGGGGGAGCGGGTGATTCGTCAGCATACCCCAGCGTTGGGAGCGGTGGTGCCTACATGGCCTCCAGCGACAATGAGGCGGCCGGGTTTGCTGTCTATAGAGGAGCGAGCGGCGTTCATGGCTGGAGTCCCATGTGAGGGTTTTTTGGTGGAGGGTGATTACGAGTTGTTCACGCAGCAGTATCTAATGAGGGAGATGAAAGGAGTGCGCGGACGAGTATTTTACGCTAGGTATGCGGCGCTTGGGGGAGTTCCATTGTTCATTTAGGGGCAGTTATATATATCCCAGCAGGTGCCTCATCGGCCTGTGCTGGCCCCGAAAAGGCAGGCGAAGGGTATTGCGGATTCGAACAACGAGGATCCGAATGGAGAGAGAGAGGTAGAGCCGCAGCCAGTGGAAGGAGAAGATGAGAAGGCATCGGAGGAGGTGCCATTGGGGAATGGAGATGGTTGGGTTGCGCCTATGGAGCCTAGAGTGGCTGAGGGAGGACCTGCGGCAGCAGCTGTATCACCCGGACGAAGGAGGGGGGCGAGAGGAGGTAGGAGCCCAAGAGGGGGGAGGAGTCCGGTGTCGAGGCCTCCCATCCCACCAACCATGTCTGGGAGGACTCCTCAGATGTCTTCAGAGGCGGTAGTAGAGGTGATCGAGCAGTTACGGATGCCGGAGGGGCGAGGATCTTCGGGTCGCGGGTCTGTGTTGGGCTCATCGCCTATGTTTTGGTCGGGGGACATGGATTGGGCTCAACATGTCTCCTTCTCGCCATTGTTGCGTACTCCTGTAGGGTCTCTTGGCGCCGGGTCTGTTGGCTTGAGACCCTACTCATTATCTACCCCTTCGTCAGGTGCTGCGCGCAGTATTATTTTTCGAGAGATATGAGAGATATCATCTCGCTTGGGGGCGAAAGCGGGCATTGGTCAGGTTCTGGCAGGTGAGGAAGGTGACAAGGGGAAGGGGAAGGAGGTGGCCCCAGAGTCTGAGAGGATGGAGGAGACTGATGAGGATACCCCCCAGTGGGTGGAGGAGTTGGCGGAGCCGAGGCTGGTCCGTCACATGCTGGCGGTGTGTCGACATCTTATTCGATCCCTGAGTACCTGAGGGATATTCCCTATAAGGATTTTGGGCGGCTTAAGCAGTATCAGATTCCTGACGTTCCGGTGAAGGATGAACAGATGGGGGCCTTGGCGCATGTCTCGGACGAGGAGATATGGTTATTTAAAAAGTTTTCAAAGTATGATACATATGCAGTGTTTATAAATAATGATGAATGACATGATTGTTTTTTGACCGATGGGTTTATTCCGACTTCGAGAGGTGGCCGAGTTACAGAGGAACTACTTCAACGCTGACGGGTTGTTGACTTTCGCGACCCCCTTCCCAACAGAGTACATGGGGAGGTATAATAGACGGTTGGCCGGTGATACGATAGCTACTTATCAACCTTCTCGTTCGCGGTCCCGATCGGCAGCGCCTTCATAGTCTGTTCAGCAGTCGGGCCGTATTTATAGGCTCGCTCCCCCTCCTCAGGGTCATGGTCGCATAGCTTCGGAGAGTCCAGCAGAGGGTGTTGGCGAGACGAAACCGAAGCGCTCGCGCACGATGGATCCTCCCCCTTCCCCTCAGCGTTAGAGATGATAGTTTTGATGGAGACATAAATACAGGATCGTTTGATATTGCGTATAGATTGAACAAAAAAACTTTTGCTAAAACCCTATTAAAATAAAGGGATTTCACCTCTATGGATCATGTAGAGGATCCATATGAGGAGACTAGGGTTTGAAAGCATCAGATTGCAATTTGGTCAGATTTTTTAATTCTCACTGGGCTGCAAAAATCGATTATTTTCGCCAACGAAATGAGTTTTGATCGTCCTGATTTTTCACGCATAATTGTAACTTTGCGTTCCGAACGACATATCCAAAAATCAACCCGATCCAACGGTGCGATCAAAAGTTACAATTGATTTACGACTGCTGTGCTAAAAAACCTAAAAATCTTCTATCGTATTCCTTCCGCCATCAAATCTTGCACCGAGTGTGGGCTACGGTATCACCAAGATTTTTTCCTCACTCAATAGAACAAACCCTAACTCATGAGAAGTATTGTTATATTGAGAAGAGATAAGGCCAGTGTATACATAAGGCTACGATAGGGACCTTAAGGAGAAATAAGTGTTTGGGCTTCCTATGGAAAGTTGGAATCCTAATTCCACTATGAATTAGTTCCTTCCATAAATTATAATTCACACCACTAAAGAATTATAATTGCACTCCCGTCCTTATCTCAAAATTATATTTCGAGCTCCTTATTATTAAGTACTACTCCCCACGTTAAGATTACATATAACCGACATTTAAATTAAATTACTGACAATTATATTTAAATGACTTCTTAATCCTTGAGCCTACCACTTAACTTATTTGACATGTCGGATTAACATAATCCACCTGCAAGGTTTGACATGATCAAAACTTATAAGTTTCTCAAGGGGCTATCATCAATCCCTAAACCGAGATGTGAATTCCGTCAATAATTAATATTCATCATACATGTAGTGTCGTCATCCAATTCACGAAGATTATTGATCCATAAATGAATCTTACTATTAATAAGTCAAAACAACAAACACTAAATATATATATATGTTTATTAATTATTTCAAAATTAAGAGCATAAGTAATCATAATAACCATGGAATTTTAAATTGTTTTATATAGTCAGTATAAAAACAATTAACCCAAACTAGTCTTATTCAATACACACAAAGTGTACTAGCACAACGAGTTAAAACTAGATAAACTATTAAAACTTGTGCTACAATCCTACTGATAAGTGTTCAATTCCATCTAAAGATTGTGAACCATTAAACTTATATTCCACAAGAACCGATGATATGATCTTCTGTGTGTAAGCTATACTCTACGCACTAAATCATCTACTATATGGAATAAAAGACATACACATGCACAATATTTAAATAAATAATATAATGCAACCATTGCCCATAAAGATTCTCATTAAAATAGCAAAACCATATTTATAATATATCCAAACCAACAAGAAAATTATGGCTTTTAGTATATCACTCTAACAAGTTTTGATGGTTTTATAATGGTTTTTTATGTTAGTTTTAGGTTTTTGAGAAAAACTTTTTAATTTAATGGTTAATTTGAATGTATGTGTTTTTTTTAATAAGTGGTTATTTAAGTTATTAGTTACTGCGACTGGTTTTAATTATGAATAAAGTATTTATATTTTTGAAGGAAATAAGTTTGTGCGTGATGTAATGTGAATGTTATAAAAGTATTGCGAATGTGTTCTGGAAAAAAAATGGTTACTTAACATATTTTGGCAATATTATTACGAACTAAATTGAGAAAATTTGTTAATTATATGTGTTAGCAAAATTACTACGAATTTATGAAAGAAAATGGTTAAGTGAAATTGTTGGCAATGTTATTATAAATTTAATTATGAAAATGGTTAAGTACATATGTTGGCAAGTAATTATCAAATCTATATGCATGTAATAATAGATCGTTCTTCCTGAATAAAGTCTGGCAATAATAGCATCTTGATGTATTATGAAGAAAGTTTGGAAAAAATGAAAATTTTGACAAAGGGGAGGAGCCAACCACAGGTGCCAACCGCATGGCGGAGCCGTACGGTTGGGAGCCAACTGTACGGTTGGTAGGCAGCTGTACAGTTGGTAACAAGCCTTGCGGTTGGCCTGTACCTTTTGCTATAAATAGAGCGCGAATTTATCCTTTTTTCCCCATTGTGCTCTATATCCTTTCCATCTTTCTAGCCTAAAAATAGTTCTTCTTTGTCTGCCACTTTGTCTACCTTTCGCACCAGTGGTGCTTTCCCTTTTGTCCGATTTTGTGCCTTTAGCCGAGGCTGATTGTGGCCTTAACTGGGGTGACCTGAGCCATCTTCATCGCCGGTGTTCTCACGAGATCAACTGGTCTTTCCAACTAGGTCTTGCTGAGTTTTGGGATCCATAGGATCACTGTTTTTGCATCGGGTTAGATGAGCTATGCCCGACGATTGTGGAGTTCACACTACTGATGCGCCAGGAAGTTTCATGGCCGCTGGCATCCCTGCGAGATGCCAGGAGCCCTCGAGTTATGTTGGCCGAGCTGCTGGGTTTAGGGGAGAGTGAGTGCCGGCCTATGATAGTAGACGGACGGCTTCATCTACGTCGCTTAGTGGATTTTTTCATTCATCATGGTGATGATCCGGCTTACTATTCAGGTCGGACTTCTGCTTGTATGATTTTTTCTTTTTCTCAGATGCTCTTGGTTACCGGAGATGCTATTCTCGTGGACCCCCTGATTATCTGGGTCATAGCCGAGGCTAGACGCGGTCATTTAGTGACTCCTATTTTGTTGGCGGAGTCACTAAATGGCTTGGATGCCTTGGCTCATTCTTGGGTTGAGCATTTTCGAGGTAGTCCATATTTGCTATACATGTGGGTGACTGAGAGATTCCGATATCTAGAGCCCCGTCTTTCTTGGGATTCTCGGGATTTCTTTCTTCGTCCTGATTATGCTCTAATTCACCGCTTGTCATCATTTGATTGGGCCGTCCGTTTTTCTGAGTCTTCTTCTTCGATTCGTTGGGAGGTTCCGTGGTGGCATATGAGGACGATGATTATGAGCATGGGTGGGCAGAACTAACTTTGGTTTTGTGGATTGAGAGAGTCATCTTTCTATATACCTGGGTGGTTGACGAGACAGTTTGGCGTCCCTTTGAGTGTGCCCCTTCCATTAAGAGACTTCTCTTCTGTGGCTCTTCCCATTACCCTGAGGTTGGAGACGACTCTACGAGGTTTGTGGTCTACCCTCTATACTCGACGATTCCATGGGGCAGAGGTTGGTATTACCCAGGGGACTCGTTTTGATGTCGTGTTGCACATTTGGCGTCGTGTTCGTCAGACCATTGAGCATTAGCCTATGATGATGAGATGGTTTCGGTTCGCGGATACACGAGTGATAGATGAGACGGTTCTTGCTTCATATCATGCCATGGAGCGAGAGAGGATCTTGTATGCTGCTACTGATTGACAGGTTGATGATTGATGGTTAGATTTGATGGATGGCTTCTTCTTGAAAGCGTTTTGTGTTTAGGTAGGTTAAAGGTATGGGAAAATTATGTAGGCAAGGATGTAAGTATGTTTGATGTAGGTTGTTTTGTATGAAAGAACTTCGGTTATATATGGAAAATCTCTTTCTGCCCTTTTTTGCCTCCAAACGAATGGATGTTATTATAAGGAATAGACCAGGCCTGAAATTTTAACTCAGGTTGCCTATGTTTCCCCAGATGATGATATTTTTTTTTTAGGGATCAGGTCTTCGTAGTTCATGTATACAACTTTACTGATAATATTTCTTCAGTCGATTGAGGTTGACTGGTGAGTTTAATTCTTGGCCATCAATATCGGTAAGGAGAACAACACCCCCGAATAGTACTTTGGTAACAATGTAAGGGCCTATCCATTTTGGCGAGAATTTTCCTCGTGGGTCTCGAGCCGGTTCATGAATTTCTTTAAGTACTAAGTCTCCAACTTTGATGCCTCTAACTTAAATTTTCTTATTAAAGGCTTTTGTGACACGCTTTTGGTACCCTTGATGTTGATACGAAGCTTTCAATCGTTTTTCATCGATCATTGCCAATTCCTCATATCGAGCCATTATCCAATCACTTTCAGTGATTTGATTTTCTAAGATAACCCGTAAAGAGGGTATTTCCATTTCCACTAGCAAAACCGCTTCCATTCCGTATGTGAGGGAGAAAGGTATTGATCCCGTAGAAACTCTCTCAGTAGTACGATTCCCCCAGAGTGCATATAGGAGTTTTTCGGGCCAATCTCTGCCGGATTTCACCATCTTACGAATAATGTTCTTTAAATTCTTGTTAGCAGCCTCAACAGCCCCATTAGTTTGTGGACGGTAAGGAGAGGATTTGTGGCGTTTGATTCCGTATTCTTCCATAATCTCGTTAGCTTCACCCTCAAAGTGTGTCCCATTATCGGATATGATTTCATGTGGTACGTTGAATCGGCATATGATGTTGTGTCGGATGAATCAAGCTACCTTCTTAGCATTTATATCCTTGTAGGATTCGGCTTTGACCCATTTGGTGAAGTAATCGATAGCAACTAAGATGTATTCGTGCCCATTGCTTCCTTTTGGTGAAATCTTACCGATGATGTTGATACCCCAGATAGAAAATGGCCAAGGAGATGTCATAGGATATAATTCTTTTGGAGGGAGCTTCTGTGCTTTGGCGTATATTTGGCATTGATGACAACCTTTGACATATTCAAAACAATCTCATGTGTGGGCCGCATTCTCCACTATGGATTTGTTCCATCATTGCTTGAGACTCTTCCTCGTCGAGGCACTGAAGGTGTATACCATCGTCATTTCTTTGGTATAATTTTCCCGCACAAATGATAAATCGGGATGCTAGTCGACGAAGTGTGACCCGAGTGGCTTTGTCGATATTTGGTGGATATTCATTGTGCTTGATGCCAGATATCATAATACCAAACACTTGGTTTAACCACGCTTCCACTTTCAACATCCAGTGATAGACAGAATACGGGGTTTGCCCGCTTCTGAATTTGGATCTGGATTTTTTCTTTCTCCCCCAAAATTTCAATCATTGAGGCCAGAGTAGTAAATGCATCAGCGAAGTTATTCTGCGTTCTTGGGATATAGAAGAATTCAATACAATCAAATTTTTCGGATGTTTCTTCGAGTTAGGTTAAAAAGGGTACAAGTTTTTCCTCTTTGATCTTCCACTTTTTCAGAATCTAATGAATAATGAGGGCGGAGTCCCCAAACACCTGGATCTTGCGAACCCCTCTTTGTAAAGTAATTTCCAATCCAACGATGCAGGCTTCGTATTCCGCGATGTTGTTAGTACAAGGAAATTCTAAGCGAAAAGACATGGGGGCATGGGTTTGATCGGGCGAAATCAATAAGATCCCAATTCCGTTTCCATTTCGATTACAAGCACCATCAAAGGACATTTTCCATTCATCATCTTCCGCAATCTCCATGATACCTTCATCGGGGAACTCAAATTCCTGTAGCTCGGTATCGATGATAAGGTTTCCTGCTAGATGATCTGCTATGACTTGCCCTTTGATGGCCTTTTGAGTTATGTACGAGATATCTAACTCTGAGAGCGAAAACACCCATTTAGCCATTCTATTAATCAGTACCGGCTTCTCGAACAAGTATCGCAAGGGATCCAGGCGAGAGATTAAGATTACAGAAAAAACCAACATGTAATGCCGCAATTTTTGGGTGGTCCAAACCAATGAAGCACATGATTTCTCTAAAGCCGTGTAATTTTGTTCTCCCGGAGAAAGCTTTTTGCTGAGATAATATATTGCTGTTCAGTTCTTGTTTTCAAAAAATGTTGTACTAATATTTCCCCTACCGACAAGTTATTGACTGACATGTATAATATCAACGGAATGCCCACTTGGGGAGGTGCCAAGACTGGTGGGCTGGGCAAGTATCGTTTGATCTTATCAAATGCTTCTTGACAATGCTTGTTCCATTGCCCATCTGAGTTCTTTTGAAGTAGTTTGAAAATCGGCTCACATGTTCGAGTCAGTTGCGAAATGAATCTGCTTATGAACTGGAATCTCCCGAGAAAACCCCGTATTTCCTTCTCAGTTTGAAGAACTGGCTTTTCTTGAATAGCTTTGATTTTTTCCGGATCGACCTCGATTCCCTTTTTACTTACTATATACCCCAGCATTTTGCCTTTCGTGACCCCGAATACGCATTTTTGAGGATTCAACCACATCTGAAATCGGATAAGTCTTTCAAAGAAGATTCGAAGAGTTGCGAAATGGCTTTCTCGATTGAGGGATTTGATAATCATGTCGTTGACGTACACTTCTACTTCCTTATGGATCATATCATGGAACAAGGTAGTTACCGCTCACTGATATGTGGCCCCAGCATTTTTCAACCCAAATGGCATGATGGTATAACAATAAGTACCCCATGGCATGATGAAGGCTGTCTTTTCTTGATGATCAAGGTGCATTTTAATCTGATTATACCCGAAAAATTCGTCAACGAATGATTTTAGAGCATGATTTGCAGTGTTGTTGACAATAAGGTTGATATTTGGCAGTGGAAAATCATCTTTTAGACAGGCGGCGTTCAGATTGCGATAATCAACACAAACCCTTACTTTTTCGTTGGATTTTGGTACCGACACTATGTTAGCCAGCCATGTAGGGTATTCAACGACCCGTATGAACCCGACATCCAATTGTTTCGTCACTTCTTCCTTTACCTTTAGTGACCATTCAAGTATTAATTTTCTTAACTTTTGCTTGACAGGTTTACATTCGGGTTTTGTGTGTACTTCATGCAACACAATGTTGGTATCTAACCCTGGCATGTCAGCATATTACCAAGCAAAAACATTGACGAATTTTTTCAACAAATTTTCTAATTCTATCTTTTCATTGTTACTTAATTCAGCCCCAATTTTTATTTCTTTTTTGTCATCACTAGTACCCAAGTTTATTGTGATTATGTCCCCTTCAATAGGTTGCATTCTTTGCTCATCATTCAAATTCTCATTCATCACTTCCATATCATAAGAATCAAAGTAAGGGGACAATTTTATTGATAGAAATATCATTTTGTACAGATAACATACATTCTAATTCTTGTACATCTCTATCAATATTATTTTATTTCTTCTTGTATTTCTTCTTTTCTTCAATCGAACGTATGAGGTGTACAGGGTCCCTAAGGTAATCTTCTTCAATTGCCATTACCTCGAACATATTTCCCAGCATGTCTTCTTCTTCTAGCGGCTCGACAGGTGGCTGGGTGATCTTTAACTGAGATGAGAAGGTGTGAGTAAAACCCTCACTGATATACAGATCTTCCTCGAAGAAGATTTCTAACCCCGGTTGTCTTTTTCCTTCTTTATTTACCCATGGTTCTTGAAATCCGCAATAAGGAAAATCTTCACCCTCTTTCACGAACCACCCATTTAACGAGCTATTGGTGAATATGGTGCTTTTTACTCGGTTATCATCTCCTATATACCCTAACCCAGCAAGAAGACTCGGTTGTTGGTATAGCTCAATTATTTGTGCAATTCCGGCCTTATATTTTCCCAGACCAACTCTCGGTAAGAATTTCATCTTCCTCATCATTTGTACCACATGCGTGTTCATTGTTGACATGTCATCGGGAGGTAGATATTTCAGTTTCTGGGTGGTAAGAGCTTGTACTTTTGGTTCGCATGAAAATCCCCCGAGTTGGACATCTTGGCTACCAATTCCCAATATAGGAGATTTTTTGGCACTATTGTTCTTTAGGAATCTCCTTTAATGAGAATGATATCTCCGTTGAAAGGTATTTTTATCTTTTGATGAAGGGAAGAAGGGAGCACCCCAACTTCATGCAACCAAACCCTGCCCAATAACAAATTGAAGCTCAACGGAATATCGATGACTTAAAACTCGGTCGTAAATGTAGCCGGTCCCATCTTCATACCCGGCATGATAGAACCCAATACTTCTCGTTTAGTATTGTTATATGTTCGAACTATAACCGGTGATTCTTCTAGTGTGGTCAAATCGATACCCAAACGGACAGCAGTCTTCAAGGGCATTCGTTAATCGTAGAACCATTATCGACGAGAACATATGGTATAGACATTCCACAGGCCACGACAGTGATATGTAAGGCTTGGTTATGATCCCGACCAAGTAGTGATAGGTCTTCGTCAGAGAACCCAAGCATCTGTTTTTGCACCCCCATCAAAGCGATCATTACTGTTAATTCGTTCGAGGTAGCTTCAAAAGGAATGACTGATTCGTCTAGCATTTTCATCAACGCCACACGGTGCGGCTTGGATGCCACCAAGAGTCCCCAGATTAAGATTTGGGCTTGTGTTTTCTTTAATTGTTCCACAACACGCCCTTCTTTCGGATCTTTTGCTGGTTCTTTGAAAGGAGTAGTAACAATAGGTTGCTTGGCAGTTGGTGGTTGGTATACTCTCCCAGAGCGAGTCAACTGTTAGACCGATGTTGCTACCGGATCACTTGTATATTTAGGTGTTTCAATGGAGGTTGGAGGCGCCTTCTTTTTGGCTTGAGAGACTTTGTTCCAGTCGAAGGCGATTATATTTACTTGTGAGGGGTACTTGCTTTGGTAGATACCCTTCCTTATTATTTTTCCACGGCCATATCCGAGTCCTTGTCGTCTCGGGTTGTCTTCAAATTGCGAAAAGTAAGGGATTCCCTGGTTTTGCTTCCCGAGCCCAAGTCCTGGTATAAATTGCATTTGTTCTATCCATCCTATAATTTTTGGATTGACCATTTCTTATGATTGCAGAGTAGAAGTTTCATCAACGCATAATCCCAATAACGTTTCATCCTCGGCTCCCTTGACAATGTTCTGGGATTTTTCAGGATCATGTTTGATAACAGTAGGTGAAGGCTTTGAATAGCCAAATTTCAACACTTCAACGTTTCCCACGTCCACGACAGGCTTGATCAAAGATACAGGATCTGGCAAGTCTACATCATCTTCAAAGGCATTAATTTGATGATTGGGAAGAGGATTCCTTGCAACATTTGGGGCTGACCGGGTCAAGTATTCTTTTGCTATCAATTAGGTTTTGAATAGCATGTCGCAGAGCCATGCAACTGTTAGTAGTGTGACCAAATCCTTAATGGTACTCGCAACGTTCGTTCATATTCCAATCGGGCAGTATTTGTTGTGGTAACGGTCTTGGGTTCATGGGATATATTATCCCAGCTTCTTTCAACTGTTCGTGTACCTTTCCCAAAGGTCCCGACAACTGTGAAAAGTATCTAGCTCAAGATCGATTCAGGTCAAATGTTCTAGGGTTGTTGTTGTTGTTGTTGTTATGGTACCCAGGTGCAGAGTAATTCCCGATATTCTTCGTAGGGTTCCGATCATAGGCACTGTTGGTATAACCCCTACCATAAGACCCGTAAAAGGTGACTTGATTTATGGCTGAAGTAGAGGTCTTCTTGTATTGTAACGTGGACTTGTTGGTTTCAGCTTGCCTAGCTAACTCTTCTTCAATCTCATGACCCACATGAAGTAAAGCCTTGAATCTACCAAAGAATTGGTGTCCCATCTAAGCCCGAATTTCTGGCTTCAAGTTCTTAACAATCACTCCCAGTTGTTCTTCCTCATCGAGATGTTCCACCATTTGTGCCGCTAATTCCCTCCATCTTGTAAAAAACTCACTAATGCTCTCACTTTCCTTTTGCTTAGCCATTTTTAGATGTTTTCTTGTAACCTTGAGCTCTTCATTACTTTTATATTGAGACATAAACTCTTGAACGATAGCGGACCATGATCTGACACTGTGTTTCTCAAGATTCAAAAACCAACTTTGGGCTGGCCCCGCTAGAGTGAGATGAAAGGAATTGGCTAATTCTGTCTCACCAATATCGTAAATCCTCATTGATCGAACGTAGGACTTCAAATGAGCTTCAGGGTACAAGTTGTAGCTTTGCATCTCGGTTAAGTCATTCGACCTTTCAGCCACCTTTTGAGTAAGTGCCTTCAACTGTTCCTTGAGTTCAGACAGATCTTTATCCCCTCGATATGTTTCCATCGGTGATGGACCTTCCCCTTGAATGCTCACTGGCGATCTTACCGGTTCATAATACGGATCCCGATAAGGTTCATGGGTTGGTTGTATCGGC
The DNA here is from genome assembly GCA_021464415.1 of Lonicera japonica. NCBI lineage: Eukaryota > Viridiplantae > Streptophyta > Magnoliopsida > Dipsacales > Caprifoliaceae > Lonicera > Lonicera japonica. Next base: position 50,218,419 of record CM038466.1, read on the forward strand.
GGAGGGGCTTGATCGATTGGGTCTTGTTGTAACCAATTACTAACCGAATCATGTATAGCCTTTGGTTGGTTTAACTGTTCGAACATAGGTGGTACTTTGGTGTGAACTAAGAGTGGTGGTGTTGGTGGAATAACCGGGGCTTCTCTTGCTGGTTCAGTCATGCGTTCCTTGGCCAGCTCTTCCAGTTTGGCATGGGTATTTTGATTTTCAGTTAAGAGCATGGCCATACTTTGACTCAGATTCATCAACATCTTATACACATCCTCGGAGTTAGGTAATGGAACGTTTCCATTTCCACTTGTGCTGGCTAGGTTTGGGTCAGTATTCAGAGGCGAAGTGTGATGAAGCGGTAAACCCCCCCCCCACATTATTATTCTGAGGTACCCCCTGGTTCGGGTAAAAAGGACCGGGTGGCGGATCCACTGCATTATTGAATTGGTTGTTCGCATTCCTGTTCAGGTGTATTCTGATCCATGTTTTCGGAGGAGTCTGGTCTGACAAGTCTCCCGGTACTATCTCTTCCAGCCCACGCAAAGGCCAGGATGGAATGGATATCTGATGCGGGAGAAAAGGACAAACCCAATCGCGCGCATTTTCCCGGAAAATAAACACTATATATCACTTAGAAATTGCTGGACCTTATCCAGAAATACATCGATCGGGATGACGCTAAGCACACAAAAAGGTTTTTTTAGGTGAGATCAAAAACAGACCAATAGTGACAACTTGAGAGCCCCGTATAGAGGTAGGGTAGTAACAAAGTTCCATAGGTTCCCTGACCATCTATAGTTTTGAATTTTTTTAAGAAAATCATTTGAAAACCACGGGAAGTTCTCTCCTCATGAGTTGTTTTATTCATGGAATCAGCGCTAGGAAAATTACAAAGATTTCGATCTCTGAATTTTTACGGCGAAGATTGGACAGCCTCCAGCCGTACTTGTTGGAACCGCAATGGTATAAATAACAGGGCCCTTGCTTGTTAGATTCTCACGACTGTTGGTCATTAAAATAATGCAGAAAATCTTTGTGTTCTAAGCTGACTCCCCTATATGCAAGCGTGGTTGAATTAGGTAAGGTTTAAGGCTCCCTCATGTTTGGCAAGTCTTACGATATACCTCAAGAGCACAGGTACGTGTAAGGACCTTTTGATATACTTCTTGGGTACGTGAGTGTTCTCGTCACTCTATATACCTCGGTAAGTACTTGGCCAAGGAGAGTTGTTCCAGGCGCTTTTGGCTAGTGCAGACCCGCAAGTCCGCGGCCTAGTTACGACTTTGGCCCCGAGGTTGATAGGGTAAGTTCACACTCGCGAAAATGCATGATAAGACGTGAGTGTGTGCGAAATAACAATATGGCAGTTCATTATTGATCAATGCTTTAGGGTTTGTTATGATAATTTACACAATTTTAATTATGAAAAAGATTTTCCTCAGAAAATTAGCAAATAAAGGTATCAGGGTATCCACCTAGATCGCTTCTATGTTATCCTAAAACTAAGGCTTGCAATCCTATATCTAATAAATAATAGGAATTAAATTTATGATCCATTATATAAGAGTTTAGTTCTTAGCATCCCCAACAGAGTCGCCATTGTGAGAATTCGAACCCCCCAACTCTTGAAAAAAATCCTCATTCTCGGTTTTCTTTATTTTGAAGGAAAACGTGTTTTATAGAGTCGCCAATTTGTTTTACAAGAAAACAAACAAAATATCGTACGAAGGATATTTCGAAACGAACTATCTTTCATATGTTTGAAACCAGAGTTTTAAAATATACTTTGCTAGGGTTCGGGAACTACATTACGAATTGGGAAGGTGTTAGGCACCCAATTCGCCCTTTTGGTCTCTTAATGGATAACTGTGAGAATCCGCAAATGCGACCCCCGGGTCTCGTCCCCATTTGGTTTGGGCGTCTGAAGCGTCGGAACGGATTCCGTCGTTCCATTTGCTGGAGTGTTTTTGGTGATTCATATCACATGCCCCTAGGTTCTATTTCTAGATGCAAAGGGGTTCTTTCAGAGTCGCCAGTACGTTTTACGAGAAAACGGACAAAATAGTTGTGTAAGAGGAAAGGCTAGAGTTAAGCCTTTCTTTACACGTTTGTCTACGAAACCAGGATTCTTATAGGGTTCGGAAACTATATTACGGTTTGGGAAGGTGTTAAGCACCCATTCCGCCCTTTCGGTCTCTAGTGGTCTTATATGTTTATTCTATGTTGAAAAACTTAGATGCTTTTACTGACGGTCTACTACTTTCTAAGTGAAAAACCCTAATTCTTGGGAAGAACGGGAAAAGGGATGAAGACCTTTGTGTTCCAAGATCCGATGTTGAGTTTTGAGAAATGCAAATACAAGTGACAAAAGTTATTTTCTTTAGAGATGGAGTTTCCCGTATTATTTCTCGGATAATGACGATTTTCTCGAGTTTTGACTTGTTTTGGAAAAAGTTTAGATCTTATAATGGAACTAATTCAATATGGAATTGGAACTCTTGAGGGGAGTTCTACCGGACGTATCACAATCTATGAAACAGATAGGATATACCAGGTTTTTAATTCCTAAGTAAGTTTTACCGGTCCAGGTTTTGAAAACAGGATTTTATCCGGATGGTAATGTACTTACTCTTCTAGTTTTGCAAATGATTTTATCAGGGTCTTTTGTTTTTAAAACGATAGACTATTTGTAACTTGGCAATAAGTTTATTCAAATAAAACGTGGACAAAACAACATAAATAAAACGAGTACACAGATATTTAATGTTAAATACTAGAAGAGACTTTCTTTACCTTTCCGACGAGAATAATAATAAGAAAGAAAATATAATCCGGCGGAGAGATTTCCGGCGATAATAATCTTTTCCTTCTTCAGATATTTTTGAGAATTCGATTCCAGAGACGGGACACGTCGAGTGTCGGGATAGATTCGATAATTCTTCAGAAATAAGACGATAATAGAGAATGCTTGACGAAAAACTAGAAAATCAGATTTTTAAGCTTAGAATTCTTTAATACCCAATTGCTCCTTGAACCCTTGGGGGTGTTGGCCTATTTATACTGCTCGGGGAATATTGTCGCGCGACACTTCCCCAAAAAGGGCATATGTCGCGCGACAATGTGTCCAATGTCGCGCGACAAACGGCTGAAGTGATGTTTCTGACAGACTGATGTGTCAGAGAGTGGATGGTCTGGTGTCAGGAGGGATTGTCGCGCGACAATCTCTCTTAAAAAATGGTTTGTTGGCCAACAAACCCTCTCGGGGTAGTTTCGGGTGCTCGGGTGGGTCCCGGGCCCAAAAACAGTAGTTCTTGAAGGTCGTTAGGGTTCTTGCGGGGGTCACGGATCGGGTTGTCTACAGACCCTCTCGACTCAAGCTCCTTGCTTGCAAGGAATTGAGGCGACTGGAAGAGACCATGATCCATGGCTCCCGCATGAACTCTAAAGGAGTGTGTGTACGCAGAAAGTGTTCGTGAGCACCTCCGGATAGGGCTTTGTGTTTGGCTTTGCCTCCGGAGAGGACTTTTGTTGCCTCATTGCCTCTTTCGAGGGCTTTCATTTGCTCTACTTGCCTCAGATAAGAGGACTACCATTGCGCTTCAGGTGGGAGGACTACCATTGCTCCACTGTGCCTCTCTGGGAGGGCTTCGCCTCAGGTGGGAGGACTACCGTTGTTACACTGTGCCTCTCTGGGAGGGCTTTTGATTTTCTCGCCTCAGGTGGGAGGACTACCATTGCGCCTCAGATGGGAGGACTACCGTTGCTACACTGTGCCTCTCTCGGGAGGGCTTTTGATCTTCTCGCCTCAGGTGGGAGGACTACCATTGCGCCTCAGATGGGAGGACTACCGTTGCTACACCGTGCCTCTCTGGGAGGGCTTTTGATCTGTAAGAAAAGAAATAAAATTGCCTCTGGGAGGGCTTTTCGTGAGTAATTTTGCCTCTGGCGAGGGCTTGTGTTGGTGATTTGCCTCTAGAGAGGTCTTGTGTTGGTGTTTTGCCTCCGGAGAGGGCTTGTGTTGGTGATTTGCCTCTGGAGAGGGCTTGTGTTGGTGTTTTGCCTCTGGAGAGGGCTTGTGTTGGTGATTTGCCTCCGGAGAGGGCTTGTGTTGGTGATTTGCCTCCGGAGAGGGCTTGTGTTGGTGATTTGCCTCCGGAGAGGTCTTGGTGAATGTGATCGCCTCTTTTTAGACTGCTAGAATGAGAGAGAAATTTTTGCAAAGGTGAAAAGAGCTTCTCGGGGTCTAATCTTTGTCCGGATGTTCGTTTCCCTGTATCTTTCTGAACTTTACTCTTATGTTTTCCTCGAGTAAAGATACTTCTCTCAGAAGGCAGTTTTCGAATTTCTTTTGTTCTCCGCAGAGCGACGGTCTGAGGATTTCCAAATCATCTCTTCTGTATCATGCTGGAAAGAAAATTTGTTTGAAAGTTCAATCTCTGATCTCTGTTCTCTTTTTAGTTTTCTCTTTTGGCGGGCCCCACATCGTATTCTATTTTTTGATGCCCTTATTTCTCCCTCTTTTGGGAAAGACTTTTCCTGGCCTTTTCTGTTTTTTGACCAGGAGTCTTTTTCCTCCCTTTGTCGTGATCAGGAGCCTTACTCACCCAAAACGAAGCCCTGAGCCGATTTTGGCCTAGCTGTCACTTTTGGTGTGGCTCTCCCTGTCGCTCTGCATTTCTGTTTCTCTCGCTCGCTTTGGGCGCTCATGCGGGTTCCTTCTCTTTTCTACTCTTTCAATTTTTTCTATTCCCGTTTTATCTTGCTATTCTGCTTTTTCTCATTTGATGGTTTCGGTCCTTTCTGGGAGATCAGAGACTACTTTAACCGTTTGCATTTCGTTCTAACATTTTTCGGAGAGATGATTTGGAAGTCCTTTCCTCGAATTCTCATCCTGGGTGTGCGGTTTTTGGCAATTTTTCGAAAACTGCTTCTCGGAAGTCCTCCTGCAGGGGATAAAATGAGACAAAGGTCAAAAAATCAGGGGAGGGGGGTGATTGTCGCGCGACAATGTGGCCATTTGTTGCGTGACAATCCTCTTCACCATATAAGTCCCTTGCTGAGCTCATTCCACCTCATTCTCTCCTTTCTATTTCTCTCTTTAGCTCTCTTTCTCTCTTCTCTTAAGCGCGGAAGCCCTGCCGCTTTTTTGTTTTTTCCGACTTTCTCACCACTTTCACATACACCGATGGATCCTGCACAGCTGGATAGATTAGAGGGTGACCAGGATGAGGTGACTTTTACCGACGCTCAGGGTGTTCTCCGTTGCAGTCCTCATCATGACGACTGGGAGGACCTGGAATGGTATGGCGAGGATGGGGTGGACCGTGGTCGGGCTGTGGTCTACTGAGACGTTACCCGGGCTGCTCCGGTCCCGGACGTTCCGTGGCTTTTGATTGAGCCTGTTTCTCACGAGATTCGTCGTCGATCTCTGGTATGTCTTCTTTTTATTCGTTCGCCTATTCCTGTCATTTCCTGTATGTTATTTAAACCAATGTTAATATGCATATCTGCCTAGAGATAACATCCGATTTAGTGAACACATACTTTTACTTGTGATACCCTTTTATGTTTTTTTAGAAAATTACATAATGTACCCCCATGACTCTATAACTCTCATAATTACACCAAAATACCCTCTGGTTTGGAAAATTACATAATTTACCCTTATAACCCTATATCTCTCATAATTACACCAAAGTACCCTCAGGTTTGGAAAATTACATAATTTACCCTCATAACCCTATATCTCTCATAATTACACCAAAATATCCTCAGGTTTTGGAAAATTACAAAATTTACCCTCATATCCCTATAACTCTCATAATTACACCAAAATACCCTTAGGTTTGGAAAATTACATAATTTACCCTCATAACCCTATATCTCTCATAATTTCACCAAAATACCCTAAGGTCTGGAAAATTACATAATTTACCCTCATATCCCTATAACTCTCATAATTACACCGAAATACCCTCAGGTTTGGAAAATTACATAATTAACCCTCATATCCCTATAACTCTCATAATTACACCAAAATACCCTCAGGTTTGGAAAATTACATAATTTACCCTCATAACCCTATATCTCTCATAATTTCACCAAAATACCCTCAGGTCTGGAAAATTACATAATTTACCCTCATATCCCTATAACTCTCATAATTACACCAAAATACCCTCAGGTTTGGAAAATTACATAATTTACCCTCATATCCATATATCTCTCATAATTACACCAAAGTATCCTCCTAATCCTGTACTCGTTCCTTTTGTCCGCAGTGGGTTGGCCGTGGTTGGGGTTCTCCTAACACCATCTCTTTAGAGTGGCGACAGGCACCGGCCCCTGTCCAGGAGCTGCTTCTTGCGACTCCTTTTGGCTCTCTCTTCGATGCCCTCCTGGAGCGGGTATCTAGGGTAGCTATGTTGGTGTCAGCTCTGGCCTGCCATTGGTGGGACACCACTCACACTTTTCACTAGAGTTAGGGAGAGATGACGATGACCCCCCTCGACTTGTTTGCTATGACCGGGATTCCTTCAGGAGGGGTCCCTATACAGATTGATGTCCCCTTGCGTCTGACAACAGAGGGCATCTTTGGTGCATTAGGATGGTTTTCGGAGCGGCGGAGTTCCGGTGATACGATTCATCGGGCCGTCTTGGTTACCCGGCTAGCCACGGAGAGAGCCCGACTAGCTGCCTCAGGAGCGCCGATGACCCGTCAGGAGGCGCGCCAGTATGCCCGCGTCCTTCTTCTACTGACGCTCCACGATTTGTTCGAGGCCCGTGGGGGGGACACGGCCCATCTCTGGTGGCTGCCCTACCTTCGGGACTTCAGCATTATGTTTGACTATGATTGGGGTGGTTTTATTCTGGCCGTCCTCTATGACGCTATGGACCAGGTTTCTCGCCACTTAGCCCTGAACCTTAAGGGCTTTTCTCTGCTGTGGGAGGTATGTACCTTTGTTCCCTTAACCCCGTTCCAATTCTTTACTTTTTACCTGTTGATTATTGCTGATACTTTTTATGTTTCTTCTTCAGAGCTGGTTTGTGGCGTATACCCGTCTGGGGCGTACCCAGGTGGATCTCCTCGTCGAGAACGAGGATCAGTTTCCCTTTCTTCGCCGATTCATTGCGGGGAACTACAGGGCTCCTTATGTATACCGGACTCGAGAGACCAGTGCTGCTGCCGTCCATGACCTGCTAGAGGAGTAGGTAAATATTTTAGTATTCTTTCTTTTTAATACATAAATGGTAAATAAGATATATAAATAACTGAAATAAAATTTTGTTCTCTTTGTAGATTGAGTGGGGCCCCTGGGGTGATCTGGGTCTCTATTTCGGGTATGGTCGTGCTCTGACCGCCTCGAGGACTAGCCGGCTTATCCGGGATGAGTACGGCCTTCACTTCTATTTGGGAGAGAGGATTATTCGCCAGCACACACCGGCCCAGTGGCCTCGAGTTCCACTATTTCCCCCGGTTCTGATGAGGCGGACGGGCGAGATTGATCCAGGTGACGGTGCAGGCCTTGGTGGACGGACTTGGTTTTCAGACGTTCACTGAGGAGGGAGACTACGCCGCTTTTGCTTGCTCGTTATTTGATGAGGGAGCCGAAGGGGACTCGGGAATGGGTCTTCTATGAGAGATACCGGGCGTTGGGAGGTGATCCCCATTACATACGAGGACAGACTCACCTAGCCAGAGCGGTTCCAGGTCACCTGCCACCTGTCCCTGATCAGAGGGACAACATCTTGGATTCCGAGGATGAGGACCCCGAGGGAGAGAGGGACATCCCTGCTGCTGCCGAGGGTGGCGATAGGTCAGGGGGTGAGGGCGGTGATACGACAGCGGCTCCGGAGCAGTCACCTCAGACGACACCTGTGGAGGAGCGGCGTGCCGAGGGTTTTGAGTTCCCTACCGGCCCTTCTGTATCTCCGGAGGCCCTCTTTGTTGCTGCTGAGGCTGCCGAGGGGAGAGCGGGTTTTTTTGAGAGGTCCTGGGAGCCTGCGGACCTTGGGGCGGATTACGAGCAGTTCGGGCGGACCCCTCTTGCTGCGGCGGCTACTCCTTCTAGTGGGGTCCCGCCTTTAAGGGCGACGGCCATGGTGGATCCTCCCGGTGTTCGTACTTACGCCACGCTGACTCCTCTTCCGATGACTGCTATGGGGCCTCCAGCCCGATCTCCAGGTTTCGGGGGTTCTTCATCTCGACCTTCCCTGTTCCCGATCTGCGAGGAGGGGAGGTCTACTTCTGCTGATGCTCCGGTGGGGCCGTCCATTCCTTGGGTAGATCTACCCCTGTTCCCTAGAGACATTTCTTATGTCGGTGCTAGGTTTGCGTTGATACACGGTCCCCGAGTATCCTCTCCCTGAGGATACTTTTGACTACTTGGGGGGTCGCCCTGGTGACGAGGTACTTTTTTCACCTTCTCTTGATTTTAACTGTGCTTATTTATTCTCTTGACTGTGCTGATTCTCTTGTCTTATGTCTTTTTTTCAGCGGGTGAGTGTACGGGTGGCGGATCTGCGAGCTTGGCACGCCCAGTACCTATACAGCTGGAACTTGCTCCAGTACGTCGGTCGAGACCCTCCAGCTTATATGCGTGACTACCAGAGGGCCATCGACGTTTTTTTGCGACCGGACGATCCTCTGACTTCTTCTCGTGCCCGGACGGAGTCCCGGAGGAGTAGCAGTCGGACCTCCAGGCATTCGCGGTCGTCGGTGATCTGTCCTACGGCTCTTGTCCAGTCGACGGGGCCTTCGCTGGCAGCAGCTCCTTCTACACAGGGCGTCCCAGTGGTTGATCTTACTCCCGAGAAGGGCTCGGGTGAGAGTGGGAGCGTGTCAAAACGCTCTCGAGTAGATTAGTTTTTTTTTTCTTTCTGCATTTTTGTTAGTTCAGACATGTATTCATTTTTTAGATGTGCTTTTTAGACAGATTATGTAGTTTTTGAAAAGCTGTTCTTTTATTGGATTTTATGAAAACCTTTATTTGTGTCTGATGATATATATACTGTTATTCTCTGTCTGTGAAAGATATAAATATATATATATGAGTCAATGATTTATAAGCCATACCTTGTAGTGTAGTGACATTTTAGGTTTTCTGCAAAAAGATCAAAGTGAGGACAAGAATGCATCCAGAAATGATTCTTTTGGCAAAAATGACTCTTATGTGAAAGGAAAACAAAAGTAGGGTGGCCCTAAGTGGGTTTGTCGCGCGACAATCCCTCCTGGGCATGGGTTTGTCACGCGACAAACAGGCACAGGACCCTCTTTTTTGCTATAAATACACCCATCTTTCTTCCTTCATCTCCACACCTCTCCAAAATGTCTTCTTATCGCACAAAATATGATTTTTCTTACGTTAATGCCCGAGATGCTCTGCTATCTTCTGAAAATGGTCTGAATTTTGGTGCATTTAGCCCTTTAGCGGGCTGGTGTCATCGTCCCGTTGATTTTTCCTTTCTGTTAGGTGCTTTGCATTTCTGGAGTCCTGCGGACCATCTCTTCCGCTTTGGACTAGATGAGCTCTGTCCGACTTATGAGGAGTTCTCCTGGCTGTTGCGTTCTGACGTTCGTCTCCCGATGGCCGTTCCCATGGAAAAAATCGGTCCCCGAGACATGCTAATTGCTCTGTTAGCCATTCCCCAGGCGGCCTGTGATGGTTTTATTACCGACGGACTCCTTGACCTCCATAAAATGGTGAAATTCTTTCATTGTTACGAAGATAGAGCCTCTTACGGCGTGGGGCGTACTGCAGCGGCCTTGATCTGCCTTGTCTCTGATATGTTACTAGTAACGGGTTCTTCCCGCGTTGATCCGACTATTTTGAGTTTGATATATCATGCTAGAAATGGAGAGTCCATAGTGCCTATTGTTCTTGCATAGACTCTGAACGGTCTAGACGATATTCAAAGGGGGGCTTCGCCCTTTTTCAGGGGAAGTCTGCGCTTGCTATACATGTGGCTGTTGGAGCGTTTCCGATCGGTGGGCTTCAACGGGGTTCGACTCGACAATCCGACTCATTTCTTCCATCGTCCCCTCTTTGGTGCTTTGACTATGTCTTCCTCTGATTGGTCGGTGTGGTTTTCGGAGAATTTTCGTGCTATTCGGTGGAACATCCCCTGGTGGAAGTTGAGGGCGATGGTGCTTAGTACTGGGGGTCAGAACTATGTTAGGCTCCGTGGGCTCTGGTTCACCTCCTTTTATCTCCCAGGACGTCTTCTTCGGCAGTTCAACGTTCCCCAGGACATTCCCCTTGGTCTAAACAATTTCTTCTCTAAATCTAAGTTTGTGACCCAGCATGTTTCTTTATCGGTAGAGAGGATGTAGCGTGCTCAACTGACTCGTCAATTCAACTATGCCCGTTTCGGTATTACCCGGCCCCTCCGGGCTGACATTATCCGCTCTCGTTGGGGGTCTCCGGAAGGAGAGCTGATTGATGATCCCTTCCAAATGGAATGGTTCCGGTTCATGGATTCTGCACCCACAAAGGAGAACATTGTTTTTGCGTACCAGATCCTGGATGAGGCTCGTATTGATTTGGCCACCGAGGACCCAGCGTGGCCAACCCCTAGGGATTAGTTTTTTCTTTATATGCTGTACTTCCTTTGTAACTTCCAGTGTTCTGAACCACTTTCTAATAATATATGAAGGACTATTTTATGGGAAATAAGTTTCTTTACAAAGTTAAAACCGAGCCTGAAGTCACTTCTCAGGTTGCCTACGTTCCCCTTTTGATTTTTACAAAGAACAAAAGTTTGAGTTGGGGCTCAGGTTTACGTAGTTCTTATTTACACATGTTTATGCCTATTGATAATACTTCTTCAGTCGGTCCATGTTGACTGGTGAATGTAGTAACTGTCCGTCTAAATCAACGAGTATAGCGGCACCCCCCGTATTAATCTCTTTGACGATATAAGGCCCTGTCCACTTTTGCCCGAACTTTCCCCTTGGATCTCTGGCTGGCTCGCGGATTTCTTTCAATACGATGTCATTCTCATTGATACCCCGAATCGTTATTTTCTGGTTAAATGCTCGAGCGATTCTCTTCTGATAACCTTGGTGGTGGTACGCGGCTTTCAATCTCTTTTCATCCAGTAGGGCTAGCTCGTTATAACGTGCCTGGACGCACTCCAGTTCATTGACTTGATTCTCTAGCATTACTCTGAGGGAGGGGACCTCTAACTCAACAGGGAGGACTGCTTCCATCCCGTATGTAAGAGAAAACGGGGTTGCCCCGGTGGAGACCCTCTCGGTGGTGCGGTATCCCCACAATGCATATGGTAATTTCTCTGGCTAGTCCCGGCAGGTGTCGGTCATCTTACTTAGGATATTCTTCAGATTCTTGTTGGCGGATTCAACTGTCCCATTGGTTTGTGGTCTATACGGCGAAGATTTGTGTCGGGTAATATCGTATTCCTCCATAACTGTATTGGCTTCTCCTTCGAAGTGAGGGCCATTATCTGAGACGATCTCATGTGGGACCCCATACTGGCAGATGATGTTCCGTCGGATAAATCGGGCGACTTTTCTAGCATCGATGGTTTGGAACGAATCGGCTTCCACCCATTTGGTGAAGTAGTCGATGGCCACTAGTATAAATTCATGGCCGTTGCTGGCTTTGGGTGAAATCTTCCCGATGATGTCAATTCCCCAAGTCGCGAAAGGCCAGGGAGCAGTCATGTTGTACAGCTCTTTTGGTGGAAGTTTCTGAGATTTAGCATAGATTTGGCATTTGTGGCAATGGCGTACGTGATTAACGCAGTCGTTCTGCAGGGTAGACAAGTAATAGCCTTATCTGATGATCTTGCGGGCAAGTGTATGTCCGCTCATGTGAGGTCCACAGTCGCCCCCATGTATCTGATCTATTACTTTGAGGGACTCTTCTTCTGCGAGACATTGGAGATGGGTCCCGTCGTAGTTCTTCTTATATAGCCTGCCGGCACAAAGTATGAACCCTGATGCTAATCTCCTGAGTGTGACCCGTGTTTTCTTGTCTGTTTGCTCGGATACTGGTGTTTTTTCAACAGGTTCCAGATATCGTAAAACCAAGTGGTTGAGTCCCCTTCCTCTTCCTTCTCTACCTCCAGGGCCATGCAGTGTGCTGGTCCTGACTTCTTTTGTACTGTAAGAGTTATTTCTTCCATCCCTTCCGGGATATCGATCATAGATGCCAGGGTTGCTAGTGCGTCAGCAAAACTGTTCTGTGACCTGGGGACATAATAAAACTCCGCATGCTCGAATTTTCCCGCGACATTCTCCAGTCGGGCAAGGTAAGGGACTAATTTCTCATCTCTGATTTTCCATTCCTTCAGAACTTGGTGGACCACTAGTGCTGAATCTCCGTATACCTGTATTCTCTTTATACCCCTTTGAAGCGCGATCTCTAACCCGAGTATGCAGGCTTCATATTCGGCCATGTTGTTGGTGCAGAAAAAGTCCAGACGATATGATACCAGGGAGTGAGTTTGGTCCGGAGAGACTAACAGGATGCCTATCCCGTTTCCATTTCGATTGGCGGCCCCGTCAAAGTACAATTTCCAGTCTTCATCGATCTCGACATTCATGATAGTTTCGTCCAGAAATTCGGCTTCTTCTAGCATGTCTTCCAATATCGGATTGTGGGCCAGGTAATCAGCTATGATCTTGCCTTTGACTGCCTTTTGGGTCATGTAGGTGATGTCGAATTCGGAGAGTAGAAATAACCATTTTGCCATTCGGTTCGAGAGAGCTGGTTTCTCGAAGAGGTATTTCAACGGATCAATTCGTGATGCTAAGATGACTGGGAAAGTCAGCATGTAATGCCGTAATTTCTGCGTTACCCAGACGAGAGCAGTGCATGATTTCTCCAAAGGCGTATAATTTATCTCAAATGGGGACAATTTCTTGCTGATGTAGTAGATGGCCTGCTCTTTCCGTATATCGGTCAGGTGTTGGGCTAGCATGGCTCCTGCAGCTGATTCAATGACGGTCAGGTATAGGATTAGTGGTAGTCCGGTCTGTGGTGGGGCTAAAACTGGGGGGTTGGAGAGGTAATTCTTAATTCTGTCAAAAGCCTCTTGGCACTGATCGTCCCATTCTCCTGGTGAAGACTTCCTCAGGAGTTTGAAGATGGGTTCGCAAGTTTGAGTAAGTTGAGAGATGAACCTGCTGATGTACTGTAAATTTCCCAAAAATCCTCGGACCTCTTTCTCGGTACGAGGCTCGGACATGTCTTGGATAGCCCGAACTTTGGCAGGGTCTACCTCGATCCCCTTCTTACTGACGACATACCCCAGGAGTTTTCCTTTGGTCACCCCAAACACACATTTCTGCGGATTGAGTCTCATCTGATACTGGCGGAGCCGGTCAAAGAAGGCTCGCAAGGCTGGTACATGGCCTTCCCTCTCCTTCGACTTGATTATCATGTCGTCCACATACACCTCTACCTCTTTGTGAATCATGTCGTGGAAGATAGCTGTTGCTGCCCTCTGATACGTTGCTCCGGCATTCTTCAGCCCGAATGGCATAACAGTGTAACAGTATATCCCCCACGGTGTGATAAACGCTGTTTTCTCTTGGTGATCCGGATGCATTTTGATCTGATTATATCCGGCGAAACCATCTACGAATGACTTCAGGGCATGGTTGGCGGTGTTATCTACTATCAAATCAATGTTGGGCAATGGGAAATCGTCTTTTGGGCAGGCTTTATTGAGATCTCGGTAATCCACACACATGCAAACTTTTCCATTTGCTTTTGGGACGGGTACAATGTTGGCTAACCATGAAGGGTACTCGATCACCCGCAAGAACCCCAAACTCAGTTGTTTCATCACTTCTTCTTTTACTTTCAGGGACCATTCAGGCGTAAGTTTTCTCAATTTCTGCTTGACGGGCCTAAACTCCGGCTTAGTGTGTATCTCGTGCATGACTATCTGGCTGTTCAAACCCGGCATAACAGCATAGGACCAGGCGAAGACATCCACGTACTCATTCAGAGTTTGTGTGAATTCTTCTCTTTCTGCCTCATTTAGACTTGCCCCAATACGGACCTCTTTTCTTTCCTCCCCCGTCCCGAGGTTAACCATAAGAGTGTCTCCTTCCTCGCTCTGTATACGCTGCTCCTCCCATTCGGGGTGTTCGTTTAGTTTCTCCAACTCCATATAAGCAGTTACAGAATTAAAATCAACAGGATAACGCAAAATAGAGTTTTCTTCATTGATAATAGTGTTTACAGGTACAAGTTTAAAAAGTAAATCTAGGAGTGACTCCTCCCTAGCCTTACCCTCACTCTTACCTCTCACCCTTACAATTTCACTCTTCCCCCTTCCTCCTTGGTAGTCCGGATCAGCGTATATCAAGTGTACAGGGTCGTCTCTTGGCTCGTTATCCCCCAGAGCCATGATGTCGAAGAGATCTCCGATTATTTCTTCCTCCTTATCTTTCTTGTCTTTATTTTCTTCCTTCGACCCGATTGTCAACTTGGTAGAGAAGCTGTGTATGATGTTTTTCTTGATATACAGGTCCTCTTCATAGAAGATTTCCCATCCCGGAAGGTTCTCTCCGTCGCTGTTTCTCCAAGGCTCCTGAAAGCCGCAAAAGGGGAAGTCCTCTCATTCTTTGACAAAAAATCCATTCAGAGAGCTGAAACTCGGATACTGATGCCCTCGACCCCTTTTTTCTTGATTGTCTTCTTCGGTGTGTTGGTACCCCAAACCTTCCCTTTCGTACCTCGTTACCGGTTCCAAGGCTTGAAGTAATCCTGGCTGTCCCATTCCTAGACTAGCCCCGAGTAAGTACTTCATCATTCTCAGCATATTGGTGATCTTGGTGCTGAGACCGGGGATATTATCAGGGGTAGGTACTTTATTTTCTGGGTGGTGAGAGTTTGTACTTGAGGCTCGTAAGAAAAGCCTCCCAGCTGTATACTCTGGCTCCCGATGCCTAATACGGGTAACTCCAGATCCGCCAAGGTCCTTTCAGGATCTCCTTGGATGGTGATTACATTCCCTTCGAACGGTATCTTGATTTTCTGGTGTAAGGAGGAGGGGAGTGCTCTTATGTCGTGTAGCCATGCTCTTCCCAATAGGAGGTTAAAACTGGAGGGAATGTCTATGATTTGAAAGTCGGCAGGAAAATTTCCAGGACCGACCATGAGATCAAGCCTTAGAGAACCCAGAACGGCCTTTTTGGTATTGTCATAGACCCTAACAGTCACAGCTGACAGGGAAAGCTCTGAATCCAAGATACCCAGACATTTGGCGGTCTTCAGGGGGCAGACGTTTATCGTTGACCCGTTGTCGATGAGGACTTGTGGAAGGATTTTTCCTCGGGTCTGAACGGTGATATGGAGGGCCAGGCTGTGTTTCCTCCCCAATGAAGACAAGTCTTCATCTGAAAATGACAGACTTCTTTGGACTGTAAGTGACCTGATCATGTTTGACAGTTGTTCGGGTGTGGAGTCTGGTGATATGACGGCCTCGTCTAGAAGTTTGATGAAGGCGGTCCTGTGAGGTTTGGAGGCAACCAAGAGGCCCCAAATGGTGATGTGTGCCTGGGTTTTCTTCAACTGCTCAAGTACTCGATCTTCTCCTATTTCCTTAGGAGGTGGTGATTTCTCGGCATCCATCGGTGGTGGCTGGTATACCCTTCCTGAACGGGTGATTTGTTAGATCCAAAGGGATGCTGGGTCTGATCCTTCTGAGATTTCTGATGTCTCTGGCTCTTCCGACCAACTGAAAGTCCCGGGGGAGGTTTCTGTCATACAGATTGTCTCCTTAGGGGGGCCTCGGGGTTTTTATGGCTGTTTTTTATTCTCTTGGGTCCATCCTATCCCAGATTTTCCGGGATTGGTTTTGATTATGAGTGGTTGCGAGATCCCCTGATTTGTCTTTCCTAAGCCCTGCCCAGGTAGGAAGTTCATCTTGGCCATCCATTGGTCGATTATTGGATTGAGATCTTGGGCAACTTGAGCCTTTGCTGGTAGCATAACGGGCGCCTTATAGGCTGGGTCATCCCGAATGAGTTCTACGGGGTCAAAGCCTTCTTCATCAGTGGTCAAGGCGTTAATTCCTGCAGGTGGAGCATGATTGGGAAGGGGGTTGTTGGTAACATTGGGCCCGCCGGGTGCGGGGATGGTTCTGGCTTCAATAAGGTCCTGGATACGATGGCGAAAAGCCAAGCAGCGTTCCGTGTCATGGCCTGCTGCTTGGTGGTATGCACAGTTTTCATTCATTCTCTAGGTGCTGGGAATAGGGCTTGGTGGGGGGCGCGGGTTGAGTGGAGTGATTAGTCTGGCCTTTCGGACTAGTTCCAGGCTTTTGACCAGGGTAGTGGGAAGGGTGCAGAAATTTCTCCTTTTCTTGGCCTCAGTGCTCGAAGAGTCTCCTTGTGCAGGCCAACTCATTGGAGGGACTTGTTGTGATTGTTGAAATGGGTTTTGTTGATACGGGTATGAGCTTAGTTGGTTTACGGCTGGAGTGGCCGTCTTTCTCCCGGTGTAAGAGGCTTTCTTGGTATCTGTTTCTGTCTTCTTGGCCAATTCTTCCTCTACTTGTGACCCCATACTCAACAGGGCTCTGAAGTGTGGGAATACATGCTTTCCCATGCAGTTCAATACAGCTTGAGTAAAATTCTTCTGTATAATCTCCAACTGCTCTTCTTCATCGGGCCGCTTGGACATTTGGGAGGCCATTTCTCTCCAGCGGGTGACAAAGTCGCTGAAGCTTTCTTTCTTGCCTTGCTTGGCCATTTCCAGGTGTTTACGGGTAATCTCCAAATTCTCGTTGGACCCGTACTTGGTCATGAACTCCTTGACGATATTTCCCCAAATTTTCGTGTGGTGTCTCTCCAGATCAAAAAACCATCTCAGGGCGGCCCCCATGAGAGTCATGTGAAAGGCTTGAGCCAGTTCTGGCTCTCCACAGCCAGACACTTGCATGGATCTGATGTAGGATTGGAGATGGGTTTTGGGGGTGTGGTACCTATGAATTTGGTGATAGAAGGGAGCTTGAATCCCTGAGGTAGTATGGCTTCTGGGTAGAGGGAGAAGGCGTTCATATCTGTGATCTCGTCTGCCCCTTTTATCAGAAAAATCCCTCTTTGCAGAACCTTCATCTGCTCTTTCAGTTTCTTCATCTCTTCGCTCTCTCTTGACACCTCGTCGGGCTATTCCCGAGCTATAACCGATTCTGCATACACTGCCCGAAGTCGGTTGATGTCTGGGTACTCATTGGGAGGGGCTACTGGGGCAGGTGGTGGAATAGGTCTTGCGGGGACTTGTGGCCATGGTTGGTATTGGGGATCGAGGCCTTGCTGAGGTTGTGGCCAAATGATGGGTGGCTCTTGTTGTTGGTACGTGGGGCCTGAATTCGGGACCCATTGGTTCTGATTGTTGGGATCGGTTTGAACGGGACCGGCCATGACGGGGCCCGTTTGGGGGGGATTGGTTCCTGGAACCAGGGGGAGCACTTGCGATGACTGCCCTTGTAGTCGTTCAAACCCCGGTGGTACGGTCTGTACGGCTGACAACTCCTCTACTCGGACTCGGGTATTCTGTTGCTCGTTTGTGAGGCTTGCTAGGTTCATCCTGACGGTCATTAATAAACGATGCATCTCGGCTAAAGTCGGCTAAGGTGCAGACGCCTCGGTTAGGCTCTGATATGTCTCTCGGTTCTCGCATTCATCGGCCATTTCAGGTGTGCTTGGCCGTACTAGTCTTCCGGTATGATCTTGACCGGCCCAACCTTCCAGTCTGTCGTCGCTTCACGATTGAAAACCACGTGGCGAAGATGAAGGAAGACTGTGATGCGACTCGATTTTTGCCAAAAGAAACACTAAAAATTGCCGAGGAAAGACTTGGGTCTTTTAAAAGGTGTTGCAAAGTAAGCCGTAAGGTGGTACATCCCCTACGGCTGTTTGACAAGTGTTTTAACTCGACTCGATCTTATATGCAGCGCAGGTGTATGAACGGTTAAGGCTTCAGGCTCCCTCCTATTTGGCAAGACCTTGCGATATACCCCAGGGGCGGGTACGTGCAAGAGCCTTTTGATATACTTCCCGGGTACGTGAGTGTTCTCGTCACTCGATATACCTCGGGGGCGTACTTGGCCAAGGAGAGTGGAAGTAAATGCTTTCGATTTATGTTGGCCCAACCAAGCCAACTCCCTACTCACTTATAATACTTCCGAGGGTTTGGGGTAAATTCACACTCGTAGGACCAATGCATGATTTGTGAAAGTGTGTGTAAATTCAAAGGTTTGGTTTCACAAATATCATTATCTTGATTACGTATTTTTGAAAAACTCCCATTTTTTTTATTTTTAGAAAAATGTTTCTTCTCAAACAATTAACATAAGTAGGGAAAGTAGTAAAAGCAAGTATTCCACAGATAAACAAAAGTCCACATATAAGAGTCTAGTTTTCTAAAGTCCCCAGCAGAGTCGCCACTGTGAGAATCCGCAAATGCGACCCTCGGGTCTCGTCCCCGTTTGGTTTGGGCGTCTGAAGCGTCGGAACGGATTCCGTCATTCCATTTGCTGGAGTGTTTTTGGTGATTCATATTACATGCCCCTAGGTTCTATTTCTAGATGCAAAGGGGTTCTTTTAGAGTCGCCAGTACGTTTTACGAGAAAACGGACAAAATAGTTGTGTAAGAGGAAAGGCTACAGTTAAGCCTTTCTTTACACGTTTGTCTACGAAACCAGGATTCTATAGGGTTCGGAAACTATATTACGGTTTAGGAAAGTGTTAAGCACCCATTCCGCCCTTTCGGTCTCTAGTGGTCTTATATGTTTATTCTATGTTGAAAAACTTGGATGCTTTTACTGATGGTCTACTACTTTCTAAGTGAAAAACCCTAATTCTTGGGAAGAACGGGAAAAGGGATGAAGACCTTTGTGTTCCAAGATCCGATGTTGAGTTTTGAGAAATGCAAATACAAGTGACAAAAGTTATTTTCTTTAGAGATGGAGTTTCCCGTATTATTTCTCGGATAATGACGGTTTTCTCGAGTTTTGACTTGTTTTGGAAAAAGTTTAGATCTTATAATGGAACTAATTCAATATGGAATTGTAACTCTTGAGGGGAGTTCTACCGAACGTATCACAATCTATGAAACAGATAGGATATACCAGGTTTTTAATTCCTAAGTAAGTTTTACCGGTCCGGGTTTTGAAAACAGGATTTTATCCGGATGGTAATGTACTTACTCTTCTGGTTTTGCAAATGATTTTATCAGGGTCTTTTGTTTTGAAAACGATAGATTATTTGTAACTTGGCAATAAGTTTATTCAAATAAAACGTGGACAAAACAACAGAAATAAAACGAGTACACAGATATTTAATGTTAAATACTAGAAGAGACTTTCTTTACCTTTTCGACGAGAATAATAATAAGAAAGAAAATATAATCCGGCGGAGAGATTTCCGGTGATAATAATCTTTTCCTTCTTCAGATATTTCCGAGAATTCGATTCCAGAGACGGGACACGTCGAGTGTCGGGAATAGATTCGATAATTCTTCAGAAATAAGACAATAATAGAGAATGCTTGACGAAAAACTAGAAAATCAGATTTTTAAGCTTAGAATTCTTTAATCCCCAGTTGCTCCTTGAACCCTTGGGGGGTGTTGGCCTATTTATACTGCTCGGGGAATATTGTCGCGCGACACTTCCCCAAAAAGGGCATATGTCACACGACAATGTGTCCAATGTCGCGCGACAAACGGCTGAAGTGATGTTTCTGACAGACTGATGTGTCAGAGAGTGGATGGTCTGGTGTCAGGAGGGATTGTCGCGCGACAATGTGGGATTATCGCGCGATAATCTCTCTTAAAAAAAGGTTTGTTGGCCAACAAACCCTCTCGGAGTAGTTTCGGGTGCTCGGGTGGGTCCCGGGCCCAAAAATAGTAGTTCTTGAAGGTCGTTAGGGTTCTTGCGGGGGTCACGGATCGGGGTGTCTACAATAATGTATTTAATTCCTATTTCAGATATCTTGCAAATAGTTTGAATTGTTTTCAGAATAGTCCTTTCTAGATAAATTCAATTTAAAACAGTATTTTGATGTCAAACTCGAGCTTTGCAAGCGCCTACATATTCATTCGTAGAATGAAATCAGAGTCTCGTAGTTCCACTTGTTTGGAAACCGTTTTTGTATTTTTGTTTTGTCTTGAAAACGTGTCAAAACAGATTTTAGTTTTCTTATAAAATTTAGAGAGGACTTGATTTTGAAAACAATGGACTTCTTTGCAAGTTATCTAATTTTCTGTATTAAAACTTGTATTTAAATGCAGTATTGAAATTCAGAAAGGTTGTAGAAAAACATACCTGATGCGTGCGAAGAAGAAAGATTGCTTGCATGCTCCTTTCTCTCTAGACTACCCTCTCACTAGCCTTATATCTCTCTAGTTTTCTCTCTCCAACTTCCTCTCTCTAGAAATTCTCTAAAAGAAAAGACTCTCTAACAATTTTGATAGAGTTTCTCCTTACTAAAAACTCCAATGAGTGTTCATGATCCCAAATGAGATCCCAAGGGCCCTATTTATAAGGAAATTTTTGCCAAAAACGCTCCAAAAGAGGCTAGCCGCAGGGGGTAGCCTTACTGTTGGCAGACCGTGCAGCTAGGGCGTGCGGCTAGGGTGTGCGGCTGGGGCATGCGGCTGGGGCTTCCGGTTGGGGGCATGCAGCTAGGTGCCAACCGTACGGCTGGTAGAGAGCCGTGTGGTTGGGGGGCTGCGGCAGGCACTCTAAAAATACACCAAAACAACTAACAGGGCGCTGCCCCGCACCCCGCGACCTGACCGAGCAGGTCGATCCCCGTCCTAGTAAGCGAAGAGGCAACAATGGTTGTGGTAGATTCTTAACGCGCTTGAAAGTCAGG
This sequence comes from Lonicera japonica, assembly GCA_021464415.1. Taxonomy (NCBI): domain Eukaryota; kingdom Viridiplantae; phylum Streptophyta; class Magnoliopsida; order Dipsacales; family Caprifoliaceae; genus Lonicera; species Lonicera japonica. The sequence goes on from CM038466.1 coordinate 50,239,273, forward strand.
ATTCTCCTATCAGTGTTCTATATGCATGATGACTCAGGACTTAATGCGGAATGCTTGTTTTGTATGAAAACCAGATTCACACGAGAGTCGTGGATTGGGGTGTTCACACAAGGTTCACCTGAAAGTCAGTTTTGAGCGTTTTTAAGCGTTATTTCATCCCTTTTCACCCCAACTTTGACCCAGACACCTTCATATACCATTAGAGAGTCTAAAGAACTCTAGAGAGAGAGAGAGACAAGAGATTTTACACATCTCTCATCCCTTATCCAAGATTTGAGCCCCAAATCACCTTCTCCTTCACTATTCATCATCTTATCAACCTTTTTCAACCATTGGAGCTCGAGCTTGGAGCTAGGGCTTGGCAATTAGACTTTCGCACATCATCAACTCGCAGATTTGGCTTGTCTAAGGTGGGAACACTAGTACTAAACATGTTTCTTAAATTATTACTCGTTGAATTAGAGTCTTGAACTCAAATTAGGGATTTTGACCAAAAGCATGTGTTGATTACATCTCTTGGGGTTTGGACTAGATAATTCTTAGAATAAGTGATAGATATTGATAGATTATCATTCCTAAAATGTGATTGATCAGCTAGTTCTACGATTTAGCATGCGTACCTAGATATTCATATGAAAACCAATTTGTAGTTATCCGTATGACTTATAAATTAGGGGTTTTGGGTTTTGTGAATATAAAGTGATTGACTAAGGGCTATAGATGGTAGATATACATAAATATGTCGTTAGTTGAGGATGTTGAGTATTTCCCTTGAGGTTTGCACCGAAAACCCTTAGAAGGGAACCGTACGTGATAACTTTCGAGTTTAGAACTTTATGTAGAAGAGAGTACATATTGGTGATGATAATATAACTTCAATACACCCTAGGAATGTTATTACCTTGGTTTGGTAGATTATAGATGGTCATGGCTCTAAGTACATGTAGTTGAATTTGCCATGGATATACCGGATGAGCTAGAATCATAATAACCAATACTTGGCTTGATAGAATGACGTGAGTAACATCATAAGACACATATAGCCTTAGTTTGATACACATAACACGTAATGAGATATATGGCGCTAATAATGAATTAGTTGGCTTTTATAATGTGAATAATCACGTGACGATAAACGTATGAAGTATACGAGTGATGAATACACTTGTAAAAAAGATTAAGGGTGATGTTAATGATGATAAATGGATAGTGGGCGATTGTATGATTATATATATGATGATTAGCCGTATGTGTGATGTATGATTGATGATGATGATGATATTCATTATGGGAAATGAATAAATGTGATGTTTATTACTATGATCACACATCGGGTAACTCCCGATGACTCAAAGACAAGCCGCCTATTGCCGCCCATGGGTGAAAATCCCTAAACCGTGCACGGGGAAAATGAAGTCGGTGACTCCGCCGGTGGTTGTGGTTGCCCACAAAGGAGAGTCCATTCTTTGTATTTTGCCTTCCCACATGACTATGTGTTCTGGGTTCGATGAGTTTTCCCGGCAAGGGGAGTAGGTCCCGTGTGCCACCACTTACCTAATGGTGAGTTTCCCGAAAAGTAATTGGGCTACTAATGGTCATCACCCTACTAGGGTATCGTATGGTGTAGTTCTTTCCAAAGTGTCGTTGTGTCTTGTATGAGGTGTTCTCCTCGTTAACTATTTAGAGTGTTGTCCTCGGAAAAGTGACTGTTGCGTGGATTATCTCCAAATGACTTACCTGGAGAACCAAATCCCTGAGCCACTCCCCATTCGGAGGAGACATGGACAAAAGCCTCGAAGCCTTCGGGATCTGTTGCTTTGGGCTTAGATGACCGCGGGGAGAAACTGAGGCACTATACTAGAGATATGATACGGATCGATGTGTTGTGAATGTGTATTACTTATATTATTATTATTATTGTATCGTATCATATCTTGTATGGCACGGTTGATTATATATTTGCCTCGGACGAGTGTACTTTTGGTAAGAACGATGGAGACACTATATTAAAGAACATAATATACATAGGAAAGAGTTGGCTACTTATAATGTACTAACACATAAAGTGGAAAGTATTATCAGCCAATGGCTAAAGAAACATGGCATACGAGCGTGAGAACGTGGTTTGGTTGTGTGGACGAGCTAGTGGTAAAGCCTTGTAGATGGCCAAGTATGGAACTCATAACGTACTATAATTAAAGAGAAAACAATGAATACTTGACCAATTGTCACAACGTACGATATAGGTACCGGATAGCCTAGTGTAGCCTTCAGTTACACTTGAGGGCGAATTCAAGTAGCTTTATATCAATGATTCCCTAGTAATGCGAGATTGGCTTAGGGCATTCTATGGGAAGTCTAGGGACAGAATAGGTTGATCGAAAAGTTAGCTTCCGGGTGACTAGGATAGGATTCCTAGTAGGATTTGCAAGCACGGGTATGTAAGTTGCATTGCACTGCATGGTTTTTGAACTACTGCATTAACGTTAAACAACTATTTTTTATATAAAACTTATATAGTTCCCACTGAGCCCAGATTTGGCTCATCCCATTTTCTAAATAGTTTTGCAGGTCAGGTATCGGGGATTGGCGCGTGGTCTCTGAGTCTAGTAGTCTCTGATGTCCGATAACTTTTGTAGTCCTTGAACCAAGGACTAGGTTGTATATAATCTTTTGTTATGTTAAACTCTTTGTAATTATGTATCGACTTTACAATTATTTTGGGTAATGGGCTATGGATTTGTATAAATGGTTTTTATATATATGTGGAGCTGGATGTGATTGTATTTATGCATATATGCTTTGTAAATCTCACAGGTTTGATTTTTATTTAACTGAGCTCCACATGTCGGGATTTTGTAAAACGGGATTTTTAATGGAATAACCTTTTATTTAAGAAAGGTTTTTCAAAGTTATGGATTTTATATTTTAAATCCGCCATCGCACACGACATCCGTGATTAACCGGGTCCCGGAGGTAAAAATCTCAAAATGGGATTCAGGGCGTCACAAAAACTGTTCCCTAACTCTCATCATATAGCATTCTACTGTTTCTAGCTTCCTAGGGTTCACACGCTGTAAGAATCATTATGTTCTCGATTACTTAACTGCCTGTGAGGGGTATACACATTTTATGCCAAGTATTCATAGTTATCACTTTGTTTACAGTACATTATAAGTTATATACTTGGCCGACTACCAAGCATTACTACCAAGCCGTCTATCTTAAGCGTTACATTAAGATATTAATTTGTTGTGGATGATCAAAGGTTCTCTAAGGGTATTATGATCCGAACCGATATATATATTATCCATAATATACCAGAGACAATATATATAGCAAAATATAAAATATAACACAACAATATATATATATTGAAACCACCGCCACATCCGTCATTGTGACGTATTATATTATCCTAGACAATGTCTCTTATTCCCAATAACCAACCAAATCATTCGAGACATTTATCTCAATGGCCCTCACGGCCTCGACCATCACAATAATAATCGCAATCGTCCAACCGTCACAATGTCTGCATTTCATGGTCTTTCACCCACACGGCATCAGCGCCTCTCGTTCGTTTCCATGCATGGTTTCGGGTCTTGCACCCAAGGGCACTATGTCCCAACTTAAGGCCTCAATCATTAAAGAACAACTTGGGACCTCACATGGAATATACAATATCATCATTATCACACACACATATATATAGATGATCTATACACAATCATCACATGATAGAATATAAATAACCACAATCGTCATAGTCATTCATTTCTCATAATGAATGCACATGTATATATATATCAATCCCGTACATATATGTACATATAACATCATAGTACACATGTATGATGCCCCGAATTCTGTTGAGAGGAAAAACCTCCAGAACTCGGTTAGTCACGGAGCCGTACGCGACGGCGGAAGTGAATTTAATCAAAAGTTCCAATGAGAGAAGAAAAATATGCAATGATCTATGTAATAACACAATCTATGAGAGCATGCTTGAACTGTAATATATCCATTTGTTAACTCATGCCTTATAAATTAGTCTGTACCGTTGCGCACCGGTTAACTAAAATTTAAGTCACTCGTCCACAAATAAGATAGCCCTTAATAGTAAACAAGTTCCTACAACACCTGCTATACTTTAACATGAAGAAAAATGATAGAAAAACAATAAACATCCATAAAATATATACATAGATAATATACAAAGACCAACAAAATAGTTATAAGTAGCAAGGTCTCCACAACTTCAAGTAAGCTACATTAGTACAGATACATAGATCATACAAACATGCTTAAGTTAATACATGTCTAATTACATTACAACAAAACTTGGTAACATGGCCTTTCCGTGGTGAAAGGCTCTCAAACCACTCAGTATCATAGGAGACTAAGATTTATCGACCTTTCCCTTGTCATCTCTTCCCGTCCCGTCCTTAGATGTACCTGTGTAGGAAAACCGTGAGCCAAACGAGCCCAATAGGAACTATAGGATTTTCGTAAGGAAAACATGCATATAGAGTGAATTGTTATAAAAAGAATTTGTTAGAATTCTGTGTTCATAAATCATGTATATATGTATACAATGTAATATACTAGTAAACAAATCAAAATTTATATAGACGATGTCAAGACACCGCGACCAGATCTACTATCACATCTGTCAAGTACGTGTATACGTCACATCTAGGATTTTCATATCGTGTGCACACGAATCGCGATCTAACTCGGGTTCTTCTACCCCTAAGGTAGGGACCCCCTACGGGTCCACCTAGATGGAGAATGCCCCCAAGGTAATGACACCAAATCTTTTGTGGTCCAAGAATACCTCAAATTTTTCCCCATAAAGGTAATGACGCCAAATCTTTAATGCAAAAACCACTGCGGCTAGCTCTAAGTCATGTGTAGGATAATTATTCTCATGAGTTTTCAGCTGATGTGATGCATAAGCTATAACATGCTCCAACTGCACTAGGACGCAACCAAGTCCTAAGCGAGACACATTGCAATATATCACATACCCTAAGCCCCTTTCAGGTAGGGCTAGGACAGAAGTAGTAGTTAAATGATACTTCAACTCATTAAAAGCTTCTTCACAGTGGCCATCCCAAACAATGGCACACCTTTCTGGGTAAGGTGAGTAAGAGGGGACGCTATACAGGAGAAGTCTTGAGCAAACCTTCTGTAATAACCAGCTAGACTGAGAAAACTTTGGATCTCTGTCACACTAGTAGGGTGGCGCTAACTCGACACGGCTTCCACCTTAGCTAGGTCCACAAAAATACCACCTTGTGAGACAACATGTCCAAGGAATTTCACTTCCTCTCTCCAAAAGTCACACTTGGAAAATTTGGCGTAGAGTTGATGATCTTTTAGTAATTACAGGGCTATATGAAGGTGTTTCCTATGCTTCGCCTCCGAGGAAGAGTAAATCAATATATCATCAACAAACACTATAACGAATCTGTCTAAGAATGGGCGGAAGATACGATGCATCAAATCCATAAAAGCTGCTAGTGAATTTGTTAACCCAAATGGCATAACTAGAAATTCATAATGACCATAGTGCGCCCAAAAAACTGTTTTGGGAATATCTTCTTCCCTGACCCTTAACTGATGGTATCCCGATCTTAATTCGATCTTTGAAAAGAAATGAGCTCCATGTAATTGATCAAATAAATCATCGATACGTGGAAGAGGGTACTTGTTCTTGATAGTCACACGATTCAATTAGCGGTAATCCACGCACAGGCGTAATGATTCGTCAGCCTTCTTGGGAAACAACACAGGTGCTCCCAATGGTAACGAACTAGGACGAATAAAACCTTTGGCCAAAAGATCCTCCAACTGGGTCTTAAGCTCTTTAAGTTCTACAGGAGCTAACCGGTATAGAGTAATAGAGATATGAGCAGTTCCGAGAGCAAGATCAATTGAAAACTCGATTTCGCATTGTGATGGTAACCCAAGTAAATCTTCAAGAAAAATATCCTAAAATTTCTTAAAGGTAGGCATGTTTTATGGTGTAAGAAGTGGAACCGCGTCACTCACAATATTACAAAGCCAGCCAACGTAATCCCTATGTTCCTTCTTAATAACGTACGATATGGGGTATAAATTATATCTCTGACCAAAGAAAATAATGGTTTCTCCCCAATGGTGGGTAATAGTGACTCTTTTGGCATGACAATCGATTATAGCATAATATTTGGTCAGCCAATCCATTCCAAAATGAGATCATATTGTTTTATATCCATGACTATGAAATCATCTTCTACATGACAATTCCGGTGTAAGGTAATAATTGCAGTGCAATATCGGCTTAGGTTTGTCGTACTACCCATAGGAGAACTAATGCTAACAGGGAGAACGAGCTTCTTAGTTTTCAACTTTAAACTTGATACACAGTTGGACGAAATGAATGAGTGTGAGGCACCGGTGTCAAATAAAACTCTAATTTCAGTCGAGAAAAGAATGAGGGTACCTTCCATGACTGTGTGGTCCTCCTGGTCTCCAGCTAGGTTAAGTGAGAATAATCGACCTCCAGAGCTCCCTTGTATTTACGGTGGGACTGGGCGATAGTTGGATTGAAGTTGATTCTGAATCGGGTAATTAGATTGCTTGTAACCCCCACTAGCTGACTGACTCTGGCCTTGCGAAGAGCCTTGTCCTGTATAATCGCCATAACTCCCATACTGATTCTGACCCCCACGATTGTCTCTACCACAACCTCCTCGATAATCTCTTCCTCGACCACCCCGATTTCCTTGAAAACTTGATCTGCCTGAGGCTTGTTTGTTTCGGGGACAAGATCGGCTAAAATGTCCCATGTCCCCATAGATATAGCAGCCACTTGTACGTCCACTACTACTCCCACTGCTGGTGTAGTTTCCTCCCCAAGACTCTGAGCTAGAATGGGCTTTCTTATCTTTACCCCACTTGCCTCTACAATACCCTAGATTATCTCTCTTTCGGCCTGTATCAGAAGAGAATGAGGAACGACGAGCTTGGGCGTATTAACAATCAAGGTTTAAAGCTGCTTCGACCAATTGCTTAAATGAGGTGAACTCATAAAATCCCATGGCACATCTATATTCATCCTTGAGCCCTAGGAAGAACATCTCCATCTTTTCTTGGTCACTCAGGGCGAAAGTATCCATGTACACACTAAGCTCTTCGAATTTCAGTCGATACTCCTCCACCGACATTTCCCCTTGAACCAAGCTACGAAGTTCATCTCTCTTAGCTCGGCAATAGGCATCTGAAACAAATTATAGTCAGAAGGCAATCTCAAACTCTTGCTACTTACAGATTCCCTCGGACTGCTTAATAAGTCTCCACGATCGATGAGCAGGGTCCTCGGTTTCATGGTCACCTTCTGGAAGGGAAGTATGTTGAGCAAGATTCTTGCCTTTACGCTTGGGCGGCATTCTATAAAATAAAAGAGGTTAACACACAAAATCCAATTATCAAGATAGGATACAATGAAAAGGAAGATATCCTAGTCTACCCCCACTCCGGCGAAGGAAGAAAGAGAACCTAATTCCACTGATACCAACTTATGACGCCCCGAATTCCGTTGAGAGAAAAAAACCTTTAGAACTAGGTTAGTCACGAAGACGTACGCGATGGCGGAAGTAAATTTAATCAAAAGTTCCAATGAGAGAAGAAAATATTCAATGATCTATGTACAAATAACACAATCTATGAGAACACGCTTGAACTGTAATCTATCCTCTTGTTAACTCATGCCTTACAAATTAATCTGTACCATTGCGCACCGGTTAACTAAAATTTAAGTCACTCGTCCACAAACAAGATAGCCCTTGATAGTAAACAAGTTCCTACAACACCTGCTATACTTTAACACGAAGAAAAATGATAGATGAACAATAAAGATCCATAAAATATATACATAGATAATATACAAAGACCAACAAAATAGTTATAAGTAGCAAGGTCTCCACAACTTCAAGTAAGCTACATTAGTACAGATACATAGATCATACAAACATGCTAAAGTTAATACATATCTAATTACATTACAATAAAACTTATTAACATGGCCTTTCCGTGGTGAAAGGCTCTCAAACCACTCAGTATCAGAGGAGATGAAGATGTATCAACCTTTCCCTTGTCATCTCTTCCCGTCCCGTCCTTAGATGTACCTGTGTAGGACAACCGTGAGCCAAACGAGCCCAGTAGGAACTATAGGATTTTTGTAAGGAAAACATGCATATAAAGTGAATTGTTATAAAAAGAATTTGTTAGAATTATGTGTTCATAAATCATGTATATATGTATACAATGTAATATACTAGTAAATAAATCAGAATTTATATAGACGATGTCAAGACACCGCGACTAGATCAACTATCACATATGTCAAGTATGTGTATACGTCACATCTAGGATTTTCATATCGTGTGCACATGGATCACGATTTAACTCGAGTTCTTCTAACCCCAAGGTAAGGACCCCCTACCGGGTCCACCTAGATGGAAAATGCCCCCAAGGCAAATAATAAGCATCTCAAATATTCATCTGGTACGAACGGTGTTGACTACTCGGTGTAAGAATAACTGATAATAATCCAATAGTGAATATGAGGTCATATACATCATTTAAAAACATAATATAATCCATTTCATGAATATCATATAAGATAAAATGTGTATCACAAATTTATTTTACCATACGGACTTATACGTACTTGCGCACCAGAGGCCAGGAACAAGGGTTTGTTGTAAATTAATGAAAAGAAAGAACTACATGGGTAAATATGATATACTACGATTAATGAGTAATAATCAACCATTTCCATCATAATTTATAGATCCGAATCTCATATATACGCAGCAATAGATATATATATATATATAATCCCCAAATTTGTATAAAAATGGTGATTGAGTGCTTAAACTCTTAAAATAGGTATTGATACTAGTGTTCCTACCTTAATATCGTTGAACCTTCGCAACTTGTGCAGCGGATCGAGCTGTAACTAGCCGAAATGCAAGATTCCACACTTTAGCTTTGAGCCCTAATTTGGTGGAAGTGGAGGATGGAAGAAGATGACGGTGATGATGTGTTGGATTGTGGTTTGGGGTTGAAAAATGAGGTAGAATCACCCCTTGGAACCCTCCTCCATGATCTCTCACTTCTCTCTACTATCTCCCTGAGCTAAGGTCGAAATGGAGGAGAAGAAGGTGTGTGGGTTATATAAAAATTGAGTCTAAGCTTGAAAAACACGATTTTGACCAATACAAGAACAATGTAGTCGACTCCCCCAATCCATGTAGTCGACTACATTAGGCTGGAGTGTGGTTCTTCCTTATAAATGATTGTTTATGCCTCAAATCGATCTTTTACCCATGTTTTGATAAACGAGAAGTGGAACTTAGGTTCCGGACCAAACACAAAAGTTCTTGGAAATTGAAATACCTTTCCAATGGCATAAACGGGGTTCCATTTTGATATAGAATGAAAAAGTTATGACATTTCGAAGGACTAAAGGTCGGTTTGTCGGGTAAGTTTTAAATGTGTAAAATTCTCTTGAATTTCACTAGGAACACTTAAGATGGATATTTCTAACCTAACACATGAATGTAATAACACCTATAAAAGGGTAAGGAAACATTCGCTTCATTCGGATACTGCCCGAGCACATTCCTGTGTCCAGAACAGAAAAGTTGCAAAACAAAAGATAATACGATGTATTTAGCTTACGGGTGTTGCAACATGTGGCCATTCGTATCAATACCATATATATAGCTTCCTATTATATAATTATCATAATCATCATTATCTTAGCCACTCGGCTCATTGCCATATACATCATCTCACACAATTATGTATATCTATATATAATATCACACACATATGTATGTAGGATATTAGTACACGGCTATTTATAATATTATCAACTATCCTGTCTTCTCATTTTCTAATATGTGGGACTAGTATCATATATACTCTACTCGAGTACTCATGTCACATACATTAGTTCAAGGGTTATATTTAGACCCTCGTCTAATCAATATAGTAACAATGCAATAGACTTGTATAACTTATTCCCATGGAATTCTAGGAATCATCAACGTATACTTATGATAAATTTATGCTGTATTAGATATTGACCTTCATTAATTAACTTAAGCCGTGGTCATGTAGGTAACTAGACCTAATGTTAATGCATACATGTTCACATTGGTGAGATTCAATGCAAAACTTGAAGCTAATGTCCTATCCAAGTATTTCATGGCATAAATGTGTATATCCATATTTTATAACCTATAACCCGCCATTTATTGAGCAAAAACCTCCAAAACCTCTAACATCTCCACTTGCCTAATCGAAACGCTTAGCCTCCATGTAAGCTTGTTAGGCAACTTAACATATGTATACCAAAACATGTAAATAATTGATAGACAAGGTTATTGGAGTATTTATTTGTCATAATACATCATTAATAACCCAAAACGATTTACTTTCCGCTCACAACCCCAAACTACTCGCCATTTAGTTCATATATGTAACTATAGGTTGCGTATGTTGTCTAAATACAAGTAACGAGCTCAACACATGATGAGGATGGGTAATACAAGACATATGAGTGCTAACTAATCCATTCACATCACTAATTTAATCTTAAACTAGCCCAACCTCATACGCGTACCACAAACCTAGGATTTTGTATAAAAATCCCCATTTGATATGAAAATCTTTGGTATAAAGAGTAATAAATTGGAAAATGAGTTTAGTAGTATTGTTCCCACCTTATACATGCCGAATCTTCAAGCTATCGAGCGTTGGATCGAGCCACGCTTGAGTAATCGCAAAACCCCCAAATTTCGCTCAAGCCCTAGAAATGGTGATGAAAGTGTGGAGAAGAAGATGAATAGTGATGATTTGGTGTTGTTTTTGCGTGATGAAGATACGTGGATGATGACATCTCGAACCCCCTCCAATTTCATCACATGATGTGGTGATTGGCCTACTGCAATGAATGTACGCATAACATGGAGATTAACCCAGTTTATGAAATGGATTAATGGTGTGACGAATAGCCCAATTTATTAAATGAATGAATGAATTGACGATTAGCCAGTGTATTGATTGAATGAATGATTTGACGATTAGCCTATTGAATGATGTGGCGATTAGCCTATTGTATTGAATGAATGAATGATTAGTGTGGCGATTAGCTAGTATAATGAATGTAAGAATGAGGTAGTGATTAGCCCAGTTTATTGAATAAATGAATGATGTGGCGATTAGCCCATGTATTAATGAATGAATGATGTGGTGATTAGCCCAGTGTATTAAATGAATGAATGGGGTGGTAATTAGCCCGATATAGTGAATTACTGAATGATGTGGTAATTTGGCCAGTGTGTTAAATGAATGAACGATGTGGCCATTAACCCAGTGTATTTGAGTGAATAAATGGTGTAGCGATTAGCCCAGTGTATTAAATGAATGAATAAGGTGGTAATTAGCCCAATGTAGTGAATTGATGAGTGATGTGGTAATTTGCCCAATGTGTTGAATGATTGAATGGTTTGGCTATTAGCCGATGTATTGAATAAATGATGATTTGATTATTAGCCCAGCATAATGAATTGATGAATGATGTGGGGATTTGCCCAGTGTAATGAGTGTATGAATAACGTAGCGATTAGCCCAGTTTATTGAATGAATGACTAATATGGCAATTAGCCTAATGTATTGAATGAATGGTGTGGTGATTAGCCAGTATAATGAATGTATGAATGATTTGGTGTTTAGCCTGATGTACTGAATGAATGAATAAATAGTGTCATGATTAGCTCGGCGTATTGAATGAATTAATGATGTGGCGATTAACCCAGTTTGTTGAATGAATGAATGATGCGGCGATTTGCCCAGTGTAATGAATGGATGATTGATTTGGCGATTAACCAATATATGCTTGTGGCGATTAACCCAGTTTATTGAATAAATGAATGATGTTGCGATTAGCCAGTGTAATAAGTGTATGAATAACATGGCGATTAGCTAGTGTATTGGATAATGAATAATATGGCGAGTAGCCAGTGTATTAATGATGACGCCATGTGCTGGCGAATGAGATAAATAAGAGGTATGTGTTTACCTATACTTGTGAAGTATAAGAAATTCAACACACTCGCGGAGTAGTTATGCGGCTGATGGTGAAACACCATGGTGAAAGTAAAAGAACATGTTCACATGTAATAGCAGTAATATCAAGATAGGAAAAATCTTATTTGGAAATGATTATCGGAATCTAATGTCGATTACTTCTGCTGAAGTTCGAGGAAAATCTCACTCCTCTCGGAAGAATGGAATCTTCAAAGATTGATTCAATGTTTTTTATTTTAAATAATTCAATTATTTATTGCACGCGAATTGGCATGATTGATTTTCGAAAGAATTTGAATTTATTAAACACATTAATTGACGTGAAACTCCCTTCTAAAGGGATTTGATTATTTTAAGAAAATCATATTTGTGATTCTATTTTGATTATGATTTTTGAAAATTATCAATTAAAGACAGCTATGGAGCAAACTCTTTCTCATTTATGGTAATGCCATGATTTTTTTTGGATTTTCCTCAGGGGGAAGGGGAAAAAGTTATGTTATGCATTAATAAATTTTGACAGTATTTAAACTTCTCTTATTAAAGCATGTCGTGCGCCAGTGTTGTATTACACTTATTGTTTTCAAAAAATTGGTAAAATTGTTGTTACCTACGCATTTTTATCAAATGACACGATACAGTGTTGAAACTCAAGTAAAGACTATCCCATATTCTATTCATCTATTTTTGTTTTTCTCCTATTTTTTCAGAAACTAGAAATGACTTTGTTTCTTCTTTTCTTTTAGTTTTTTTGTATTCACTCTCAACATTTTTTTCGTTTCATCCCCTTGAACTACACTAGCCAGGATTGCGGCTAAGAGTTGTTTTCTCTCTTTTGGTTTCATTACCCAGTTTCTTTTTTACTGTTTCATTTTTCTCTGTGTATTTCGTGGGTTCGACCATCTATTCCTCACTTTCTAAATAGGAATGTAGTCTCCTTCTAGTTTTCAATGAGTGCTCATGTACAAGTGATTGCATTATATCAACTTTTTTACACGCAAGAATTGGTGAGAAAAATAAGTGTGATAGTGATGTGTTTATGTTCAAATGCTTGAAAGAGTGGTTCATGTTTCATTGAAATTGATTAACATGTGTGTGAACTTCCAACAAAATGGGATTGGAGAAAAGTCTTTAATGCCGCGATTTTGCCTTATCAGAGAAAGCAATGCGATTTTAATCGTGTTATAGTTAAACGATATTTATGTTATCAAAATAAGAATTGAATCACAATCTCGGTTTCAAAAATGATTGATTTTATTAAAGAATAACAATTTTTTTAAGGACTGACTTGATTCTAGAATTATGAAATCTATTTATACAAAATAATTGATTTAAAGAATGGCTTAATTTATTCGTCCGCAAAGATAAATTGATTTTATCAAAGAATAATGAATTTCGTTTTTTGAAATAATGACTTGATTCCAGAATTGTGGAATCTATTTATCTAATCTAATTTATTTAAAGAATGGTGGAATTTATTTGTCCATAAAGATTGATTAATTTTGTTTAAATAATGTGACTTTATACAAGTAAATGTCTTTTGTTTTTGAAAAGAAATGAAAATGAACGGTATAACACATGCGAAGCGTGCGAAATAAAATGTACAGTTTGCACATAAATATATTATTTGCTAAAGATTCTTATATTTACCTTGATGTCAAAATTATGAAACACTGTATGAACCAATAAGGATTTAGAAAACAGCGAATCTATAGGCTTCTGTGTTCTCCGGGAATCTTAGCATATGTCTAAATTGTCACGTAAAGGCCAAAACGGTACATAGCATGTAAAAAGAGTTATAGTATGCGAATATGGTAAATAGGAGACAGATAAAGCATAATATTAAGCATATATATATGATAGACTCTAGTTCGCTTAAATATTCCCCAGTAAAGTCGCCACTGTGAGAATACTTATAGGACCCCCTACTTCGTTCGGCGAGTTCCGTGGTTTGAAAAGGGTTTTAGAGTCTGTGAACACCCCAATCCGCGACTCTCGCGTGAACCTAACAAGCATTCTGCATCAAGTCTTAAGTCGTCATGCATACAAGAGACTGTTAGGAAAAACCCTGATTTTCGAGCGCGTTAGGAATTCATCGCAACCTTGTCGCCACTTCGCTTACTAGGACGGGGATCGACCTGACCGGTCAGGTCGCGGGGTGCGGGGCAGCGCCCCGTTAGAAAAATTGACTTTTTTGGTTGCCAGCCGCACGCCCCCAACCGCACGGTTGGCTCCTAGCCGCAGCCCCCAACCGCATGCTCCAACCGCACGGTTGGCTCCCAACCGTACGGTTGGTACCTTCCCTAGCTGCATGGTTGGCTCCCCAACCGTACGGTTGGCACCTAGCCGCACGCCCTGCGGCTACCCTTTGCGGTTGGCCTCTTTTGGAGCGTTTTTGGCGAGATTTTTGCTATAAATAGGACCCTTGGGCTCTCATTTGGGGACATCAACACTCGATAGTGTTTTTAGCAATTAGAAACTCTGTCAAAATTATTAGAGAGTCATTTTAGAGAAATTCTGAGAGAGAACTTCTAGAGAGAGAAAATCTAGAAAGAGAAAGTTCTAGAGAGAGAAAGGAGCAATCAAGACAAGGTTCTTATTTCTTCTTCAAGCGCATCAGGTATATTTTCTACAACCCTCCTTAATTTCAGTACTGCATTTAATTTCACTTTTAATACAGAAAATTAGATCACTTGCAAAGAAGTTCATTACTTTCAAAACAAATCCTTTCTAAGTTTTACAAGAAATCTAAAACTTGTTTTGACACGTTTTCAAAACAAACAAAAATACAAAAACAGTTTCCAAAAGAAAGAAACTACGAGACTCTGATTTCATTCTACGAATGAATACGTAGGCGCTCGCAAAGCTCGAGTCTGATTTAAAATATTGTTTTAAACTAAATTTATCCGGAAAGGACTATTCTGAAAACCATTCGAACTACTTGCAAGATATCTAAAATAGGAATTAAATACATGATCCATTAAGAGACCGAAAGGGCGAATTGGATGCCTAACACCTTCCCAATTCGTAACGTAGTTCCCGAACCCTAGCAAAGTAAATTTTCAAAATAATTCTCTGGTTTCAAACGTATGAAAGATAATTTGTTTTCGAATTGTCCTTCGTACGATCTTTTGTTTGTTTTCTCGTAAAACAAACTGGCGACTCTACAAAACACGTTTTTCAAATAAAACCGAGAACGAGGACTCTTTTCTCCTATGTCGGGTCGCAGGTCCGGATTCTCACAGTGGCGACTCCGCTGGGGATGTCGAGAACTAAGCTCTGTTATAATGGATCATATGTTTAATTCCTATAATTTATTAGGTATAGGGTTGCAAGCCTTAGTCCTAGGATAACATAGAAGCGATCTAGGTGGATACCCTGATACCTTTATTTGGTAATTATGTGAGGAAAATCTTTTTCATAATTAAAATTGTGTAAATTACAGTAACAAACCCTAAAGCATTGATTAATAATGAACTGCCATATTGTTATTTTGCACGCACTCACGTCTTATCATGCATTTTCGCGAGTGTGAAATTTACCCTATTAACCTCGGGACCAGAATCGTGACTAGGCCGTGGACTTGCGGGTCCACACTAGCCAAAAGCGCATGGGACCACTCTCCTTGGCCAAGTACTTACCGAGGTATATCGAGTGACGAGAACACTCACGTACCCGGGATGTATATCAAAAGGTCCTTACACGTACCTGCGCTCTTGAGGTATATTGTAAGACCTACCAAATAGGAGGGAGCCTTAAACCTTACCCTCTTCAGCCACGCTTGCATATAGGGGAGGCAGCTTAGAACACAAAGATTTTCTGCATTGTTTTTATGACCGACAGTCGTGAGAATCTAGTGTGCGAAAGCCCTGATTCCATGAACAAAGCGACTCATGAGGAGAGATCTTCCCGTGTTTTCAAATGATTTTTCAGAAAGCTCTTTTTAAAATGATTTTCCAAAACTATAGACGGTCAGGGAACCCATGGAATTCCATTCCTACCCTACCGCTATATGGGGCTCTCAAGTTGTCGCCGTTGGTCTGCTTTTGATCTCACCTAAAGAAAAACTTTTTGTGTGTTTAGCGTCGTCTCGATCGATGTATTTCTGGGAATCTGGCAAGTATTAAAAGTTCATATTTTCTTTTGTTTCCGGGAAATATTCTATACACATCGGGATTTGTCCTTTTCTCCTTCCGAAGACTTATATTCGATCTGGCTTCCATTTGGGCCGGAAGAGATAGCACTGGTAGATTGGTTCGACCGGATACGCCAGCTGATATGGAACAACAACCGCCACAAACTTCGAATAGGGTCGCTGGAAACTCTTTCACTGCAGTGGATTTGCCACCAGGTCCTTCCTACCAAAATCAAGGGGTGTCTCAGCAGAATATTAATCGGGGAATGCCACCAGGGCATACTTCTGTGGATCCAACAAACACTGTATTAGGGTCAGCCACTATAACCATACCAACCCCGGAAGAGATGTACCGAATGCTTGGGGACATTAGCAAGAGCCTAGCATTGCTAGTAGATGATCAACGAACCACCAAGGCTCGGCTGGAGGAGATAGACAGAGGTCGACGGGTTATGAATGAGCCAACAAAAGGGACACCGCCTGCACCACCTATGCCTCCATCTATTCATGGTCAACCAATTGTGAATGAGCCAATAAAAGAGGCTCCACTTGTACCACCCGCGCCACTATCTGTTCACTCCGATATTCCAACTCCTATTGAACCACATACTCCACATAGGCGACCTGATCTAATTGAGAATTGGCTACACCAAGAAGTTCCACCTGAAGCATCCCAACATGCTCAACAATGGCAACCACCACATCATTCTTATCATGATCCATACTACGACCCTATTCCGCATCCGGTGAGTATGCAGGGTGATGCCATTCTTCCACAAGAGGTGATTTCGGAAAGGAATAAGGCTTTAGATGAGCTTAAGGAACAATTGAAAGCCTTAACCCAGAAGGTAGCCGAGGGATCAAACGACCTGACACAGCTCCAGAGCTATAATCTATACCCAGAAGCCCATTATCCTGTTGGGTTTAAGATGCCTGCAATAGAGAAATTCAAAGGAACAACGCCACCAGAGTTGCACTTAAAATCCTATGTACGGGCGATGAAGATCTACGATATAGGTGAGGCTGAGTTAGCTAACTCTTTTCATTTAACTCTAGCCGGTCCAGCCCAAAGTTGGTTCCTGGGATTAGAGAAACATCGGGTGCAGTCATGGACCAGTATTGTGAACGAGTTCATTGCCCAATACAAGACGAACGAGGAATTAAAGATCACTCGCAAACATCTTGAAATGGAAAAACAAAAGGATGATGAAAATTTGAGTGAATTTGTCATAAGGTGGAGGGCACTCGCTGCACAAATGGTGGAACGGATGGATGAAGAGGAGCAATTGGGAATGATCGTCAAGAATCTGAAAGTAGAAATTCGAAATAAGATGGGTCACCAATTCTTTGGCCGTTTCAAAGCCTTGTTGCATGTGGGAAATGAGATAGAAGAAGAATTGGCTAAACAAGCTGAAGTAAAAAGTTCAAGTGCACAGTACAAGAAATCTTCAACCCCGGCTGCGAACCAGATTTCGACATACAACCCTTTTGTTCAGAGCAATATTGACTATTCTGCCAATCCTTTCACCAGAGTCACCAATATTTCTCCTTCGGGATACCAGGATTACAGCAATAATAGGGGGGTTAACCGAGTCAGACACATGAAAAGGAATTTCTCCCAACTGCCAGGTCCATTAAGCAAAGTATACAAGGAATTGAAAGATGTAGGAATGATCTATCCGATGAACCCACGGCCGATACCCAATCCAGTTCCCACTAATTAGAACCTTAATGAAACATGCGAATACCATCAGAATATGGGACACACGACCGACAATTGTATGGCTCTTCGGCATGCTATTCAGGACCTTATCCAAGCAGGAAAGATAGCAGACCCGTCTCCTCAAAACCATCAGTAATTGAAGATTGGTAGCTAGAAATTGAAGATTTGTAACCAGTGATGGAAAATTGATTGAAGTTTTTCTCACTTGTCATTTGTGATCATGAACTACGAAGACCTGAGCCCCATATTGGATTATTTTTTGGAATGTTAGGACATTGGGGAACGTAGGCAACCTGAGAAGTGACATCAGGCCCGGTCTATTCTAATAAAACAATCTCTTTCACCTGGTAGAATGTTTCATTTAAAGGCACCAGTCAATTCGAGGAGCAATGAAGGATTGGTAAAGAAGAAATCATATGGTAAGGTGTGGAGAAAAGGACAAATCTCGATAAAGATCTCGAACAAATTTATTTTAAGATTTCTCTCAATTGAAACAAAACAAAATATGAATTACCCTTTTTTAATTGCCAGATTTTCGGAAAGAACGATCTTTGCATTTGCATTTGCATGGGTCTGGGGGTAAATTGCGCATAAAGTATGTTATATAATAACCAACACTTTCATGAATAAAATGCACATTACAAAGCACTAACATTTTCATGAAATAATATATAAAAATGAGCTTCAAAACACCCATACTACATAAATATAATGATCCCAAGGGATTTTTTTCAAAAGAGAAACCTGACACCTAAAGGGTACGGGGGCAGTATGAATTACTCTTGAGACAGAAGAACCCGATGAAGATACTTGAGCTACAAGGTTTCGAGTAAGATTGAGACTCCGAAGGAGATTGCAAAAGAGGTGGTGGATCACTTTAAATATGCATTGGAAAAGAAGGCTTCAAGTAAGATTAAAGCTCTGAGTAAAGTTACAACAGGGGATAAGGACCGCTCTAAGGTTTATGGGGGAAGATTCCAAGGTTGATACTTCGATGGATCAATATCCAAACTTCGAATACGACTGAAAAATGGGGTAAGGACAATTCTAAATATGGAGTGGAAGACCCAATGCAATGCGGATACTTTGATTGAATGGCATCTTCAAAGACTCATCTCACATTATTATCCAAAGGCGGACACTTTGATGAAATAGTATCTCTAGAAGGCTTGTCTTTCATCCTCATACGGACAGTTGGCACAGGCAACAACAACTGATCCATCCCAGACTAATGAAACCAAAGATGCATTGAATGAAGCTAGATCGCATGGAGAAGTTCGCGTTGAAGTGGAATGAAGACCGGTCATGCAAAGATATCCTTAGTCATCATTATCTCTCATTAGCCTTGCGAAATGAATGAATCATAGTCATCAAGATGCGGAATAACCTAATCAAAGCAGAATATGTCGCACGGATGAAGCTTCTCACCGAGGGTAGAAGTACATTCCATGATTCAGTGGTAATTTGGAGAAGATCCAGCGTCGGTTGAACTCTAAGATGGGGCGCCTGTGTTATTTTCGTAAGAAAATTGGGGTATTTTAAACTGGGGGGTGATATTAAAATCTAAAAACTTTACAAAAACATTTTCATAAATCAAAATTGCGCAAAAAGCCACCAGACCCACCACATTGCATGCATGTCTCATGTTTTCTGGCATAAACGACATATTCACATAATTTTCTCTAAACGAGAAATTTGAATTGAAACGTACCCATACGCGTCGGCGAATCTTGTGTGCCAAATGCTCCATTGTACACCACGAATGACCTTCCAATAAAGGCCAAAGGCTATCTGGTGATACATCAACCTTTATCAGATCCGTTTAAACCCCAGGGGGTCTCTCAAAATCCACACATACCCATTCGTCATCAAGGAAGGCGTTCATACAGAAACGGTCGTGGCTGATGATCATCATGAAATACATGACCAACTGGATTGCCGAAAAGTAAGTATGTGAGCAAGAAAAAGATATGCTATGAAGAGAATGAAAAGTTTGAAAGTTCAAATGGAAAAAAGATGTCATTTTGTTGCCCAGCTCACTTTGTCGTTTGGGCACTTGTTGTATGACAAGTTCCTTGTCACACAACAAGTGGGGGGTAATCCCAAACAACAAAACCAACAAAGTTTTGACAAAATTTTTGCAAAATTGACTTCTTGGACGTCTGAAAGACTTTCTGGTTAGTTTTCTAAGATAAACAGACTGAGAATCACTAACACACGCACGACGAAGTAAGATACAAAGCCCAAAAGCTGAATTTTGAGATTCTGTGGTGGAGCCGAGCTTTGAGGAATGATCAGTCCTAGACACAGTTTAAATCTGGCAAAAGAGGAATCGGGTACAAGAAAAAATTGAAATAGTAGAAAAGGGGAAAATCCCGTTGGTCCAAGTGAGGAAAAAGTGAGAAAAACAGAAATGAAGGAAGAAAATCGACAGGGAGAGCCACACTAAGAGTGACAGCTGTGCCAAAAGGCGGAGGGCTACGTCTTAGGTGAGTAAGGCTCCTGTCTAAAAAAAAAAAAAAAGAAAAAAAAGAAAAAGAAAGAAAAAATCCGAAAGCCAAAACAATGGGCCGGATATTCTCAAAAATGAGGGAGCAATAAGGGCATCAAAAAACAGAAAATGATGCGGACCAGCACCTTCCTCTGATAAGCTAGAGGGTAACTGGAGAAGGAACTGAGATTTTCAGAAGAGCTTTATCCCCATGTTCAAAAAAAAAAAAAGTAAAGCCAGAGGGTAGAGTTGAAAACTGAGTCCACTACTACGCACGAAAGTCTGAGATTCAAAGAGAACCAACTCAATTTCTTGATGACAGAAGAAGAGTCAAACTGAGGGTAAGAACAGGTTTTGAAAAAGGCAACATTTGAACTTTCCATATTCTCTCTAGCATAACTTTCTTGCCACAAGATGAGTAGGCATATATGATCAACGGCCAAGGATAAGAGAAAATATGGACACATATCCTCAAGAATATGTCTCAGATTATGTGATGTGACATAAAGTTGATGGAATAATATGATTCTAAAGAAGACACCTATTGACAGAGTCAATCCTAACCTTAGACTGTGACAGCAAGACGGTGCGACAGGTGCCGCCCCAGCCGCTCTTAGCAGTCTTAACATCATCTCTTTTGGCTGTGTCAGCAAGTACGAAGTCTTATCGTGAAGACCTCTCGCTCTTGGCAGTCACTTATATGTCATACCTTCTGAGGGTGGCTAGGAGCGCCATTTCTTGGAAACCGTCATAAGGGAATATCTCCCGACGTTCAGCCTTAGACTATGTCAGCAAGACGGTGCGACAGGTGCCGACCCCGCCACTCTTGGCAATCGTAAACCAACCTTTCCAGGCTGTGCCAGCAAGATGGTGCGAGAGGTGCAGACCCCCCACTCTTGGCAGTCGCTAACATATCATACCTTCCATTCCCTTTTGAATACGTTCCATAGGGATTTTACAAGTCAGCCCAGATTGTGCCAGCAAGATGGTGCGAGAGGTGCAGACCCCCTACTCTTGGCAATCGTAAACCAACCTTTCCAGGCTGTGCCAGCAAGATGGTGCGAGAGGTGCAGACCCCCCACTCTTGGCAGTCGCTAACATATCATACCTTTCATTCCCTTTTGAATGCGTTCCATGGGAATTTACAAGTCAGCCCAGATTGTCTCAGCAAGATGACGTCCTATCGCGAGGACCAATCACTCTTGGCAATCTTAACTCAACCCTTTCAGGCTGTGCCAGCAAGATGGTGCGAAAGGTGCAGACCCCCCACTCTTGGCAGTTGCTAATATGACATTCCTTCTGAGGGTGGCTAGGAGTGCCATTTCTTAGAAAACTATCATAAAGGAATATCTCCTGATAGACAACCTCGGTTATGCCAGCAAGATGGTGTGATAGGTGCCGACCCAACCACTCTTGGTAACCAATAACGTCCTCCCCAAAAGTTAGGGAGTTTCATCACATTCTCCATGAGATCAGGGAGTTTTACTACATGGTTATGCCAGCAAGATAATGCGATAGGAGCAAACCCCGCTACTCTTGGTAACCACTTCTTCCCCAAAAGATTGGGAAGCTTTATCACGACAAAGTCAAGAAGGTGTCATTCTGAAAGAATCTAAACTCCAAGAACTTTTTCAAATACATTTGCAAAGAACGAGAAGTGTTCTTGAGAATAGCCCGGTCAGAGGGTGAATGGTAAGATTGGTGCATCCCACAAGCTGAGTACAAACATCGATGAGCCTGAAAAATCTGGAGAAGAATTGAGATGGATTCCCTGAGGGTAGACGAGAGAATATATTGATGTATCAGAGATAGCTTGGCCAAGAGGAAGGTCAACCGTGGATTACATTGCCCAAGGCACCA
This sequence comes from Lonicera japonica, assembly GCA_021464415.1. Classification (NCBI taxonomy): domain Eukaryota; kingdom Viridiplantae; phylum Streptophyta; class Magnoliopsida; order Dipsacales; family Caprifoliaceae; genus Lonicera; species Lonicera japonica. Next base: position 50,261,635 of record CM038466.1, read on the forward strand.
CAAAATTCCCCCACCATGAGGGTACATTTCGATTCGCATATTTTCATGAATAAAATAACCGGTTGAGATTCACGCGAGAGTCGTGAATTGTTGTCTTCTTATTATCGTCCCAGACTTCTTGCAAGCAAGAATCCCGGGACGAGAGGGTCTGTGAACACCCCAATCCGCGACTCTCGCGTGAACCTAACAAGCATTCTGCATCAAGTCTTAAGTCGTCATGCATACAAGAGACTGTTAGGAAAAACCCTGATTTTCGAGCGTGTTAGGAATTAATCGAAACCTTCCCTAGCCGCACGATTGGCTCCCCAACCGTACGGTTGGCACCTAGCCGCACGCCCCAGCCGCACGCCCTGCGGCTACCCTTTGCGGTTGGCCTCTTTTGGAGCGTTTTTGGCGAGATTTTTGCTATAAATAGGACCCTTGGGCTCTCATTTGGGGACATCAACACTCGATAGTGTTTTTAGCAATTAGAAACTCTGTCAAAATTATTAGAGAGTCATTTTAGAGAAATTCTAAGAGAGAACTTCTAGAGAGAGAAAATCTAGAAAGAGAAAGTTCTAGAGAGAGAAAGGAGCAATCAAGACAAGGTTCTTATTTCTTCTTCAAGCGCATCAGGTATATTTTCTACAACCCTCCTTAATTTCAGTACTGCATTTAATTTCACTTTTAATACAGAAAATTAGATAACTTGCAAAGAAGTTCATTACTTTCAAAACAAATCCTTTCTAAGTTTTACAAGAAATCTAAAACTTGTTTTGACACGTTTTCAAAACAAACAAAAATACAAAAACAGTTTCCAAAAGAAAGGAACTACGAGACTCTGATTTCATTCTACGAATGAATACGTAGGTGCTCGCAAAGCTCGAGTCTGATTTCAAAATATTATTTTAAACTAAATTTATCCGGAAAGGACTATTCTGAAAACCATTCGAACTACTTGCAAGATATCTAAAATAGGAATTAAATACATGATCCATTAAGAGATCGAAAGGGCGAATTGGGTGCCTAACACCTTCCCAATTCGTAACGTAGTTCCCGAACCCTAGCAACGTAAATTTTCAAAATAATTCTCTGGTTTCAAACGTATGAAAGATAATTCGTTTTCGAATTGTCCTTCGTACGATCTTTTGTTTGTTTTCTCGTAAAACAAACTGGCGACTCTACAAAACACGTTTTTCAAATAAAACCGAGAACGAGGACTCTTTTCTCCTATCTCAGGTCGCGGGTCCGGATTCTCACAGAGTCGCCAATATGTTTTCTGGGAAAACAGACAAAAGTGTGTTTTTGTACCCTTTTGGGGTAGAATGTTGTCTGCGCAACTAGTCATTCTACGAATGAATACGTAGGCGCTCGCAAAGCTCGAGTATGATTTTAAAATATTGTTTTAAACTAAATTTATCCGGAAAGGACTATTCTGAAAACCATTCGAACTACTTGCAAGATATCTAAAATAGGAATTAAATACATGATCCATTAAGAGACCGAAAGGGCGAATTGGGTGCCTAACACCTTCCCAATTCGTAACGTAGTTCCCGAACCCTAGCAAAGTAAATTTTCAAAATAATTCTCTGGTTTCAAACGTATGAAAGATAATTCGTTTTCGAATTGTCCTTCGTACGATCTTTTGTTTGTTTTCTCGTAAAACAAACTGGCGACTCTACAAAACACGTTTTTCAAATAAAACCGAGAACGAGGACTCTTTTCTCCTATCTCGGGTCGCGGGTCCGGATTCTCACAGAGTCGCCAATACGTTTTCTGGGAAAACAGACAAAAGTGTGTTTTTGTACCCTTTTGGGGTACAATGTTGTCTGCGCAACTAGAGTAAGTTCGGGAACTATGTTACGACGTCGGAAGGTATTAGGCACCTATGTCGCCCTTTTGGCTTCTAAATGGACATGCTCGTTTTCATTTTTTAACGCTCTTATCTACTATTTTAAGGCCTAAATACGCGTACACATTAGTTTTATTAACATGCGGGAGAATGGCACAGATTTTGATGCAAACAAAAAAAACACATAAGACCAATTGGACATCATGATAGACCGATCGGTCATCGCCGGAGACTGATCGGGCAACCCGGACAGTATGCTAATTTTGGTGTTTTTTGGTCCAAGGAAGCACGCGAAGGTTGGTATGAAGTTAAATTAAGCATATATTAATGTATTTATAATTATATCTTAGTCTAAAATCCGTTTATGCTATCTTACACAATCTGACTTAATCTATTTCGGATCAAACAACACGCAAGCAGCGTACAATATTCTCAGCAATTTATATACAATATAACAAGCAAACAACAAATTAATACTGATTCAAATAAATTAATATAATATCGTATTTCTAAAGAGAAAGTTTTTTTTTGTTTCGATTGATATTGAAAAGGTATTATAATTAGTAACTAGTCTAAGAATTTTAAATACATCGTTTTTACAACGTATTTCTATCTTTAGATCTAGTTCCTAACTATCTAGGTATGATTTCAAGCATTTGCTCTCTCTCGAGTATGTCCAGGCTCCGGTGGCTCTTCTGCTCTTCTTCAGGCTCTTCTTCCGCGCTCTGCCCTTATTCGGGGGACTCTCCCTTTTTCCCCCTTGCCAATTCTAACTGATATATGAGACATTGTTCATGTTCTGTCTAAGAATGATTGGGATGCTCAAATGACTGACTTGTTCCCATGTTAGACCGATTAGAGAATAATAAAGACCGATTTGTTTTCTATAAAGACCGATCGGTCATTGATTTGAACTTGCCAAAAACCGACTCAACCTTCCAAAGACCGAATTGGTACAACTTAAGATTGACCCGTTGGAGCCACAAACCGATTGATTAGCCTCGAAGACCGATCGGTCTCTCTGACAACCGATTAGGCCCCTTCAAAAATCGATTGGGCATGAGTAAGGCCGATGGGTCTGTTGTGATTTCTAGCAGTCATTACTGACTTTCCTTGGATTTTGACCTTTTCAGTCCATTAGCATCTGATCTTTCGATCCTTGAACTCAAATACGACTTCTTGGTGCCATTGGATTCTTTATTTGGTTTTGTCTAAGACCAGCGCTTGACTTTTGGTGTCTTCTGAGTCTTCTTATATTTTGCTGGATAGTGAACAACCTCTGATTCTGTTTTGTTGGAGTGTAATCCGCCCTTTATTCCAAGGGTCGCAAAATGGGGTGTCTACACACGTAACTAGGCTTGATCATCCTGTCCAATTCCCGATCTAGGCATAAGGGAAGTTCTGTAGTTTTGGTCACCAGATAATGGCATACGCTTTACGCAATGATTCCTCACACGAAAGAGTTCCCTAGGAATCTGAATGTCTAACAACATCATGCCAATCGAATTAGAACTAGTCGTCACATATCTTCTCATAACTACAGATCTACTTACTCAGGCATGACTGTAACAATCAGGGATAAAAAGTATAGCCACATACTAGGTTCATCCCCCCAACAGAACCAAATAGAAGACAATGGGACAAACACGGGGAATTCCCTTAATGGCCACTTTTCTGTAAGTATGCCATGTTCTAACTTCTGCCAGCGACAGTGAACTAATGACTTACAAACTAGTCAACTGTTGGCTGGCATTTGACTATAATATAATCCAATAGTCGCGTGTTGCTCATCTACTGAAACAACCAATCCCGAGTATAAGGCGCAAATATGAAACAAACGAAAGAAGAGCCATGGATTGAATTAGTTACCAAGGGAGGTCTAATTCACATAAAACAAGAACTCTGTGAACAGATGTAGCCAAGACAAGCCAACATCTCAATTCATAATTCTCCCATTTTCCAAGTGGTATAACAGTAAGAATACCTATCGCATGAAAATTGTCACGACCTGATTTTTGGGACGTGATTTAGTCAATTTTAAGAAAATTAAGAGAGTTTTAATTGTAAAAGAGAAATCCATAAATTGAATGATAAAAGTCCAACTTACAATAATAATAAATATTTTCTAATAAAATTTATTTTACGAAAGTCACAACAAAAATATAACTGGTCAGAGGATTTAAGCGTCCCTCATCCACGACAACTAAATAAGAAAATCATATTTAACAATTCAATACCAATAAAATTTTGTGAAAACTTAATCAGTTTGATCCTCCATTCTTATCCCGATCAAAATCAAACTTGCAAAAGTCTATTGGGGGGTCAGCACAAAGCCCAATAGCTTCATCATAATACGCGAGCTCTACTCAATTTATTCATAACAAGCATAAAACAAATATCAATATCATTGTATAACATAGAGTACACAAGTGGTATTTTTATCATACTATAATGTAAAAACAATAAACACAGATAAAATCATTAAAAGCAAATAATTACTCCAACATAACTGGAACACAAATAAATTAAGTAGTCACTCAATAGAGTAGTTTCCCTTACCTTGAATCACAGATGAACGCCCATTTTTTTTTCTTCTCTCTCACTCAATAGGTGTTCTGGGCCATTTTTTAAGAGCCAACCGCAGGCCCCAAACCGCAAGGTTGGGTTATAGCCGGAGGCCCCAACCGTAGACGCCAATAGCAGGCCCCAACCGCGCCCCCCAATCGCAGCCCTAGCGAACCATGTGGCTACCCCCTGCAGTTGGCCTCTTTTATAAGTATTTTTGGCAGAAATTTCTCTATAAATAGGACCCTTGGGGTCTCATTTGGGATCATCAACACTCAATAAAGTTTTTAGAGAAAGGAAACTATGTCAGGATCATTAGAGAATCTTTTGAGAGAGAAAATCCAAGAAAGAGAAAAAGTTAGAGAGAGAGAGTTTTAGAAAGAGAAAGTTCTTGAGAGAAAATTCTAGAGAAAGAGTTAGAGAAAGTTTTAGAGAGAGAGAAGCAAGCAATCTTCGTTCTTCTTCAAAGAAGTTCACTGCTTTCAAAGAAGTTCACTGCTTTCAAAATTAGTCCTTTCTATGTTTTACAAGAAAACTAAAATCTGTTTTGACACCCTTTCAAAACAAACTAAAATACAAAAATAGTTTCCAAACAAATGGAACTACGAGACTCTGATTTCATTTCAAGAATGAATACGTGGGCGCTCGTAAAGCTCGAGTCTGATTTCAAAATACAATTTTAAACTAAATTTATCAGAAAGGACTATTTTGAAAACAATTCAAACTACTTGCAAGACATCTAAAATAGGAATTAAATACATGATCCATCAAGAGACCAAAAGGGCGAATTGGGTGCCTAACACCTTCCCAATTCATAACTTTGTTCCCGAACCTTAGCAAAATAAGTTATCAATAAATCTCTGGTTCCAAACGTATGAAAGATAGTTCGTTTTTGAATTATCTTTTGTACAATCTTTTGTTTGTTTTCTTGTAAAACAAACTGGCGACTTTGAAAACACGTTTTCCATCAAAACAAAAGGAAACAAGAAAATGACAAAAGGACGGGTCGGAGACCCGGATTCTCACAATGTGATTTAGTCAATTTTAAGAAAATTAAGAGAACTTTAGTTGTAAAAGAGAGAAACCATAAATTGAATGATAAAAGTCCAACTTACAATAATAATAAATATTTTCTAATAAAAAAAATATAATTGGTCGGAGGATCTAAGCGCCCCACATCCATGACAACTAAATAAGAAAATCACATTTAACAATTTAATACCAATAAAATTTTGTAAAAACTTCATCACTTTGATCCTCCATTCTTATCTCGATCAAAATCAAACCTGCAAAAATCTATTGGGGGTGAGCACAAAGCCCAATAGGTTCATCATAATACGTGAGCTCTACTCAATTTATTCATAATAAGCATAAAACAAATATCAATATCATTGCATAACATAGAGTACACAAGTGGTATTTTTATCATACTATAATGTAAGAACAATAAACACAGATAAAATCATTAGAAGCACATATTTACGCCAACATAACTAGAACACAAATAAAATTAAGTAGTCACTCAATAGAGTAGTTTCCCCTACCTTGAATCGCCGACGAACGCCCATTTTTTTTTCTTCTCTCTCGGCACTAAGTCTTCTTTTCTGCTTCTTTCTCTTATTTCCCTTTTTCATTCCCCGCATCTATTCTTCACACACACACCCCAATAATATATGTAGATATACCCTAATATGGCGTAGATCATTCCATTAATTATTCTTTGACTAATAATTTCTCAATAAAATTAATAATAAAAATATTTATTTTAAGCACAACAACTTTCCTCACTTATCCATATATATATAAAATGTAAATTCAAATTCAAACAAAAGAAAAGTGAAGCAAAGAAGGAAAAACAAGTCATTATTAAAATTAATTAAAGAGATAATTAACTAATAATGGTCAACCATTTCAAACTAAAGAGATAATTACCTATCCAAACCTATATTTTTTATTAAAACACAATAAATAAATATCTTAAAATACGGGGTTTTACAAAAACTTACTGATATTGAGGAACATCGCCATGGTTTACCTCTCTAATATATAATCTACCCATGAAACCCCACGAAGAAAAATCGAACCTATACCTCTGATACCAACTTGTGACGCCCTAATCTTGTTTAGAGGTTTAGACCCCCAAGACCCGATTAATCACGGTGTTTAAAGTATATAATTTAAAACTCATTTTCAAAAAACTTTGGCACGTGGATTTTGTAAGTTGAACAAATCCAAACCTGTGAATTGATAAAATAAATTTCATTTATAGAAATCAAGCTCCACATTTTATAAAGTTTAGTTGTAACAAAATCATAGATAACTATTGAATGCAAATCCTCCAATGAGGTCCCAAAACAGGATTACAAATGTTTACAACATTGATATATTAAAAACAATTATAAGTTTGATTATACAACATTCATTAAATACTAGAAGAGATCAATTTAATATTATACATATGAAATTAAGTTGTCCTACCAAGGGAGACTAACATGGTTATGGGGTCATTAGAGGTACATAAACTCTAACGTGCGCCAACCTGAAGAGTGTACCTGCAAAACTATTTTGAAAAATAGGAGTGAGCCAAACACGGGTTTAGTGGGAACTATAAGGTTTTGTATACTAAAATACACATAGTAATACGCATGCATTGTGCGGTATAAAAATAATAGTTAAGCAGTAATTATACCGTATGTTTATATTTACTACTCATCTCAAAATACCATAGATGTTAAAATACATGCAATGCACATCAAATGGTCCTAATGCCCGAAAATCAATCTTAAACCATGCACAACAGGAAATAGAAGATCATTAACTAAAAGTAGAGTGTGTTGGCTATTATAGCGGGCTCCAATTATGCTATGTTAGGTCTCATCTCATCTCAAAGGCAACCGAAAGGGCTACAACCCTTTATATGCAGTGGGCTCCAGCCCAATGCATTAGCGGTACAACCACTAATAAGAGGCTACAACATCATCTCATTAAAAGGGCTACAACCTTCGTCTAGTACCAGTACTTCAGGCTCCAACCAGATAATCTAAGCGGCTACAACCGCAAATGGGCTCCAACCCAATCAATAAAGAAGGATACAACCCTTCAAGTAAGGCTATAACCTTACAATTAACACCTACGTAGATAATTGAACCAAAACATTGAAACCACGAAATAACAATAAAACATAAAAGAGCCAACACACCAAATAGTACTAAATTAATGTATCTTGTTCCTAAGTCTTAATATGAAAATCTCATATATATATATAATCCATCAATCTATGGCCATTATTAAAAGTACTTTAATAATCAGTGATACATTTCTTCTGTATAGCTTTAGTTATATAAACTAGGTCAACAAAGTAATATCTCACATGTGGTAATGTATTTACCGAATATACATATGCCACATATATAAGAAACAACATAAACCCTTAACAATGATGTCCATAAGGCACATACATTTATCCCACAAGTAATTTAGTATAAAACTCCATGGACTGTACCATTAGTCGTAATTCATTTGGTGGGATATTTACTTAAAACTTATTATAAACCTTCCAATAACTTGTAACTCTTAGACATCATGCCCTCTTGGGTAATAATGAAATTGTACATTAAACCCACCAATTTTGGTTGTATAATTTGCTCAGCGGAATCTAGCATACTTTGTAGAAAATTGGGTTTTAGCCAAATCCATTCCATTTGTCAACAAATGGCATATGTACTCTATAACATTGTATTAAAAAAATATACGTAGAGGAATTCATGTATTGAACGCATCATATATTCATTTTCTAATTGTATACAAGTTCTAGTTAAACACACTTGTTTATAGATGGGTTTTTGGGTGAAATTGGGGAAAATGCAATTACTTGTCAAATTACTTATAGAATGAACAAATTCACATATAAGTAAATCAATCTCAATAATAAATAACAAGAAATTTCAACCCAAACCCAATGCATATGACGAATCTCGATTTTGCATGAAAAAGCCCAATTTCTAGTTCAATCAAACATGCAACACATAAAGATTTGAAAAAGAGTTTTATACTCTTGTTCTCACCTCATATAACGACATTTCTCAAGCTAGAAGCAATGAATCCAAGCATAGATCCTAATCCCCAAGTTCATTCAAAACCCTCACTTTAATAATGGTGAAATTTGGATGAAGGAGATGATGAATGTTAGTGTAGGAAGGTGTATATAATGATTTAATATCAAGCTAGGTTGTTGGTGTTGGGATGCCCCTCAAATCCCCCAAAATCGCCTCCCCTTTCTTTCTCTAAAAGCTTGTATGAGTGTGTAGAAATGGGGAAGAAAAGAAATAAATATCTGATAACCAAGTACAATAGCATGCTGTTCTTTCCAACAACATGTTGTCCCTAAGATATTCAGGGACAGTCTCACAACCTTATTTAGGCATCTTCAACAACGGACTATTCTGGAAAACAACATGATGTTGACTTCGGCTACTGCGTTGACCTTGAAGATATAAGAATTTGGGCTTGAGTCAAACACAAAATTTGTAGATAATTGAATTAACTTTCCAATGGAGCGAATGGGGATTCGTTTAAACTATGGATGAAGAAGTTATGCATTTTTTAAGCAACAAAGGTCAATTTATCGGTAAAGTGAAAATGAGAGATTCATGAACCAATTCTCGTTCGAACCACTTGAACCAACTTGTGGCCATACAAGAAAGCTTAGATATATTAATAATACTTGTTGGAAGTCTCCAAATAGTACCGACCCCTTTCGAAACACAATGCCATTGCCTAAGGCTCGTATTTGCCCATATGGCGATTATGAAAAGCGATTAGTCTTAGATGATGGAATGGATATTTTATTTGACTGGACATAGTGAGACCAAGATATGGCTTAGATCATCTAACTCAAAATAGGTGACCTATATAGTGGGGACAGGACAAAATCAGGTCTTGTTGGTTTTCAAGGGCATGTTCAACCCATAGGTTAGTAACACAACCTTCATTCCAATTGTCTTTCCAGCTTTATATGTGTGGCTTCTATTGCAAGCATTACTCCCAGTGGTACCTAAAACTCCTTACTACCCAGGATTTCTAAAACAACATTTAAAGCCTGAAAATGTGCAAATAATGCATGGTTTTATGTGTTATACATCTGCTAAAGCATCCACAACAGTTTAATTTTTATATCATAAGTAGTGTAATGAGACAAAAGGAGAACAGCTATATGATTATTGTTGAACATGAAAATGGACAAGAGCCGTTCGGCTCAAATGTACATCAGTTTTCCATACTTCAGAGAAAAATTAAAATTGTCATAAAAGTTCATACAAGATCTGCAATAGTGACTAACTAATCTAGCCCGGTCATGCTACAAATTGACTAAGTTAACGTAATAATCTACTACTCGGAATTAAGTCAACTAATACATTTTTGGAAGTTCGAAATTTAAGAGTCCATTTTCTCTTTTTGCATATAATCAAAGTGCCAAATTTTTAAATAGTAAACAAGTTTTATTTTTTACCATTAATTATGTCAAAAATATTATATTCTTAAAATAGTGAGATTGAAAAATGGACTCTGAATTTGCGACATTTTCACAGTGATGTTGAATTGATACTTTAACATCTCTCATGAGAATACATTTTTATCACTAATGGTTAAGATTTCTTCAATAACTATGACAATGAAGGATGAAAAAAAGGCATCTAAGTTTAATTTTCAATCATTATGAGGTAGCAATAACTAAAGGAAACATTAGCTATGTCTAATTTTGACCATCAAATGTGTACCTAAGTCACAAATCAACCTAAAATATCAGGTCCTTGGAATGAAAACAAAAAGAACAGTAGGAGATTCATAAATAAAGTTTATAGAAATATCATGAAACAAATTTAAAATTTTCCATATATGAAAAATATGTTTAAGAAAGTGTAGAAGGATACTCTATCAAATATGATATGATCCAACTGAATTCCTCTACCCCAGTGCTTTCTCTTCTACTTCCCCAAGTTCTTATTCACTTTCACTTTATTTTTCTCTATTGTTTTCTTCTTTCTGCATTAAAGACCACAAACCATCAATAGTGACATAACAATTGTAAATAGGAAAAAGAATATGTTATTGGTAACATCATTTGATTATTTGTACAGGGTGTATTAGTAAGTTGTATATTTTGACAATGTACAACTCATCAATGCACATGGTATGAATAACTGGTTGACGAAACTTGCAAGAATGATTAAACATCAAACCTATGCCTAAAAGAACGCTTTATTTTTTTATATTATTTTACTTTTTACTTGCCTGAGAAATAGTTCAAGTCAGCTATTAAAACCAACATGATAATTATTTGCCTGGAAAAATACTACTCCCTCCATCCCATATTAAGAGTGCAATGCTCCCTTTTGGGCCATTCCATACTAAGAGTCTAATTTCCCGTTTGGGGACATATTCAATTTACTACATCTCACAAGAGTAAACAAGTTTTGTTATTAGGCATTGATTATGTTGAAATTAGTGTAGCCACAAAATGTGTGAAAAAGTTAAAGATAAACTCTTAATTTTTGATGAACGAAGTATTTGTCTGGTAATTGGACTTTAAAAGTGTCAAAGTCGGGAATAAATAACATAAAAGTTAAGCTCTAATATTCAATGTTCTTTTACGACAAATATTAAAACCAAAGGAAAAAAGTACCAAAAGTGAATATGAGAACGCTCTAACGCCACATGTTAAGAACACCCTTTCTAGGAAGAGCAAACTTTAAGTGCTCATTAACATGACCATTTAATAAGAAATGAAGTAAATAAGGAAAAGATATATCAGCCAAATAATCGAAAATAGAAAATCTGTAATTTGATAGAGGTTAATTTTGTACCTTTGTCATGAGACCTTTTCCGGTGTTTGTTTGAAATGTAATTTTGATTTTATTGAGTCTAACCACGACATCTTCCATACTCATTCTCTGTGTAGGAATATTTGCCGAACAATCCAAGGCCAGATGCAAAATGGACGAGGCACATTCCTTTTTTGCCAAGAAATCTTCGTCTTCTTTTCCTATCAAATTGGCGTCTACAACTTGAACTATTGAACCGAGTGAGGCTTCATAAACCCAATTCCTCATAGTCAAATTGTCGGAAAATATTTCATCTGTTGGCTTCTTCCTTGTAAATGTTTCCATTAATAGAATACCGTAGCTATAGACATCAGCTTTCGTGGATACTAGTCCTTGTCTTATGTATTCTATGCATGACAAACAAATTCACAGTAGAAAATAAATCAAATGATATTGAACTTTAAGGGTGTTTTTGTTTGGTCTACATGGAAAATAATTAGATTTTGTGGAGTTAATTTACATAGGAAAGAAGAGGTTTATTTTTTGCCCCACATTTTATATGCAAAATCACACTTACACCATTATTTTCATAATCATTAGACTTTGCCCCTACATGCGGCGAAATGTCAAAGAATTACATAAGAATCAAGGGGTAAGTAAAAGGATTTACAAAATAAGACAGTACCCCCATTTTTAGGTAATTATTTGAGATTCCCCGCATCCAAAGGCAATGTCTAATGAATTTTAAAATGAGGAATAAGTCTAATTTTGTGTTAAGAACATGGGGCATAGTCAAAAAGCCCAAAATAAGATATTAAAGCCATCTCTAATGGCCATTTCCATCGACACAAATTTCAATAATAAAATTGTAAAATAGTGAAGACTCTCTCCAAGGACAGTTTCTATATGCATTTCCATGTGACATGGCAAGTGTCACACAAATTTATTTATTTTTTATCATTGTTTCTGTCATATAATTTTTCTATACTACCTGGAAACCAAGGATGGATCTTAGGGGGCAGGGGGTTTGATTTCGACTCTTTGAAATAGGAGAAAAACAGTGAAGATGAAAATGAAAATTAGGGAATCTTGGGCTTTTTCCACAAAAAAGTGTAATGAAAAACATTCAACAAGAACTTGGAGGAATGACAATTTTTTATTTTTTTCATTTCATTTTTACAAGAATGCAGACTAAAACAACAATTAAATATTTGGAAGATTACCTGGTGCCATATACCCAATTGTTGCCAAGGTCTTAGTTTGTGCCATGAACTCATCTTCACCTAAGAGTTTGGAGATGCCAAAATCACAAACATGTGCAATCATATCTTTATCGAGCAGGACATTGCTGGGCTTCAAATCACAATGAATAATAGGCCTTGTCTGGCCATGATGCAAATATTCCAAGGCAAATGCAACATCTATCATTATGTTTAGCCTCTCTAGAATAGTCAAACAATAGTTATGAGAGTACAACCATTTTTCAAGGCTCCCATTAGGCATGTACTCTAGTACCAAAGCCAAGAAATCTGGGTTACTGCAACTACTAACAATTTTAGTAAGATTACGATGTCGAATATTACGCAAGACTTCACATTCAACATCAAAACTCTTAAATGCTCCTTCTAATTGCAAATTGAAAACCTTTACTGCAACATTCACCTCATTTGACAATGTCCCCTTGTATACTGACCCAACACCCCCCGCACCAAGTAGATTGCTTTCATTGAATCCATTTGTAGCTTGCAAAAGCTCAGTATATGAAACCCTTCTCCAATTATAAGGAAATAAACTCAAATGGGTCTGTATTTCCGCACCATTTTTTCGGCCTTTGATAAACATAATTATGAAAGCAACTAGAATGATCGTTGCTACTATAGTGGGTAAAATATATTTCAATGTAGATAAATTACTAGACCGCGATATTTTGCATGGCTGGACTTGTAATCGAGGTACCCCACATAATCCATCATTTTGTATAAAAGACTGTGCAGTAAAGTTAGCAAAATGTCCTCCGATGGGGATTTCTCCTTCTAATTTATTGAAAGACACATTAAAGTATTGGAGATACCTAAGCGCCTCAAGGGATTTGGGTATCGTTCCAGACAAATTGTTATTTGATAGATCCAACAATTCTAAGTTTACCAAGTTACCAAATGATTGAGGAATGGATCCTTGTAGTTCATTATGCGCAAATGATAGAAAAGTTAGCATTTGGCTACTCCCAATGGTACTTGGGATACGACCCGAAAACTGATTCAATGATAAGTCCATTTCTGTTATCACCTTCATATTTCGAATATATGACGGTAAACTACCAGTAAGAGAATTTGTGGAGAAGTTTAAGTACAAGAGATCTTCTAGGCTCCACAAGGTTGATGGTATTGTCGAAGTCAAATTATTAGAATCTAAGAACAGCCTTGTCATAGAACTAAGTTCTCCTAAACATGACGGTATAGGTCCGTCGAGTTTATTATCACTCAAATATAAGTCTCCCAACCTTTCTGAGCAACAAAGATCATTTGGTATGGATCCTTTCAAATTGTTGTGTTCAAGATACAATTGTTCAAGATTTTTCATTCTTCCCAGTGATGATGGGATGAACCCAGTCAACTCGTTGCTATCTAAACTTAGGGCTGATAAGCCACTCAAGTTGCCTATTCCCATTGGAATTTCGCCCTTAATTTTGCTTCCAAATGCTTCAAAACTACGAAGAGAAGTGGAAAGATTTGCAACTGAAGCTGGGAGGATTCCATTCAATTGATTTAGCGATATCGACAAAAGGTACAAATTCTTGCAATTACTCAAAGAATCAAAGAATCTTAATTCTGGAGTGGAAACTTCCCCGGTCAAATTGTTTTCTCCAACAAGGAGCCGTCGCAAATCTCTTAAATTACCAAGCGTGTTGGGTATGAAGCCAGTAAATGAGTTGCTAGTCATTGCTATGGAGGTAAGCTTAGATGCATTTGAGATAGAGCTTGGGATTGTTCCACTGAGCCTATTGTCACCTAGGTAAAGGCCTTCAAGATTGGGAGTCCAGAGCCCCATGCTCGATGGAAGATGGCCCGAGAAGTGATTCGATGACAAAGAGATCTGCATGATTGTTGAGATATTGAAGATTTCGAAAGGTATAAGGCCAGTTATGTTGTTTTGAGTAAGAACGAGTCTTTCCAAATTAAGCTTACCAATCTCGCTTGGTAATGTTCCTGCCACAATATGAAAAATACCAAATTACATATAAGTATATGCTTTGGGAAAAAAAAAAATTAGTGTTCTCTCTAAAACAGACACTTTTGACTAGTTTATGTACTATACCTAGGTATACACATGCCAACCGACAAAGTGAAACAAAAAAAAACGTGATTGCGGAACAAAAGGGAAAAATGTAAAATGTGTGAGGAGTTACGAGTTAGGAGTGTATCCAATTACAACTCAATGTTAACAATATAATTATATGGGGGCGAATGTTTTCCAATTTGTAGTTTAATGTTTCCTTTCCGAACACTTGTACGACATTTGAAATGATCAATGATGTACAAAAAAATGTAGTATGTCATTACATGTTACATTTAATTGTACTTTTACATTTTACAGTGGATCTTGTTTTACAACGTAATTATACTTTTAAAAAAATGCAGTATGTCCTTACAACATAATTGTACTTGTACATTCACAGTGGATTTTGTTTTATAGATCACCATTAGTAAATTTCAAATATATAGAAAGTCTAGTAAAATTCGATTTTTTGACTCAGTTTTGACATTTTATTTTCCCAAAGTTGAAGAGGGAAAATGATGAGAAAGAGTAGATTGTGTGTAGAGAGAGAATATTTTTTTTGAACATTGATTACATATGTTTAGTGCGAACGTGCACTTTCACTTAGAATTAGCACTTTATTGTGAGCACAAAAAATATCCTAGGGTGTATATTGTGCATTAAGAGAAAAGAATTGATGTGAGCCACTGATTAAGTTAACTTTGTGAGGGATTCAGTGTTGACAAAGTATTCCTTATTATATAAGGTAAGTGGGAAATGAATTTGGAGGAGTATATCTTTTCCTATCCCCCACCCTCTCACACTCTCATGCGACGACCACACCCTTTAAAATGTATGAAAAGACAATCACATTTAATTTAGAATATCCATAATGTTATCCCCTGCCCAGTATTGAACATTATTTTAATTTGATCTTTGAATTAAATAAGAAAAATATAATCCCACCAAATATAAAACATTGTTCAAACTCGTACATATACTCCTCCTTTGAGAAACTTTAGCCCTAAGTGTGCTAGAGCATAAAAGTTGATTTTTTTTGTCAAAATGTACCATAGATAGGGTATTTTATTAATGGAGTTATTAACTTAGGTTTAGTTTTTGACATACGTAGTTATATTCACCATGGGGAATTGCAACATACTTTATTATTGATACAATTTCATATTCTGAAATTCACAACTTTGTATCAGAGGAGGTTTTAACCTGAGGTTCTCTTCAATTTATTCCACGCCTAGTAGGCACGAGGCGTTTTGCCACCAGTCAGGTTAAAGATTTCATTGTTGTTTGTTTGTCTTTTGTGACTACTATTCAGACCATGTTATTGATTGACTGTTTTTTCTCTCTGATAAACCAATGTTTTTGCTACTGCCATGTTTTGCCATTTCTCATACTATAAAGTGTAATTTTTTTAATGAATGGTTGCTGCAGATTTTATTTGTGTGTTGTTTCATGCGTTCTGTATTTGCAGATCTATTACAAATCTAAATCCACTATTGCTGTCATAGTAATTCACTTCAGCATTCTCTGGTTTATTATGCCTTTGTTCAGGGACTATTTTCTTCGTATCGTGACCTCTTTGATGTATTCCCCCTTACCGTTTGATTGAGGAAATTGGAAAGAGGATGAGGGATTGCAAGGCATTTGTTTCTTTACATTTATGAAGGGAATGGGAAAGAAACGGAGGAAATGGAGGGATTGTCAACCCCCCTCTCACTATTCTTTTATTTTATTTCCTTCCTATATTGGGAGGATTAGGAGGGAAAGGAAGATATTTTAATGAATTATTACCCAAAATCCCAAATTTAACCATACTTTGTTAAAAAATAAATATTAAATCACATTCCTTTCTTCTTTCTATCCATACAAAATTAAACTCATTCCTTTCCATCCATTGCATTACATTCCTTCCCCTCCTAACTAACCACTTCTTTTCCATTCCCTCCCCTCAATCCAATTAACTCTTCTAATGATAGAAAGAAGAGTTAGTTCGCTGGTTGTTAGTTTCCTTGTCATGAACTAAGGAACCTCGCTCATGTTGTGGTATATGTCTTCTTCTACCCTCACATGTTGCGGCAAGTGTCTTTTTCCACCGTTGGCGTATGTTGCAATCAATTTTACAGATCAGAGGTACCTTTTTGGGCATGCACATTTCAAGAACACAAAGGAGCAATTTATTTAAGGATTTTGGGGTAACAACTTGTTATTGGTAGGTAGCAAAAATGACTCCTAGAATTTGACCCGAGTCCCTCACTCGTCCCTAAATTTCAATTTTCGGTTGAAGCATCAATACAGTTTCTAATTTTTCCCCACTCATCCAAAATTGGATGCCCCTTTAAAAAGATGTATGGAAAATGAGCGTAACTGTCACAAGCCACTCTTTTAAGGGGCATTTTTGGATGCTTCAATGAAAATTAGAAACATTAGAAAATTGAACTTTAGGGATGTAATGCAATAGTGGATTTAGGGACGAGCGAAGGAGGGGAAGGATGAACTTTAGGGACGAGCGAAGGATTTGGGTCAAACTATAGGGTTCATTTTTGCTAATTACCTACTTGTTATCAAAGGAGCAGAATATTATGGCACAAATTGATTTCGGTGTCTCACCTCTTTGAATTTGGGGAAATCAATGTTTCATTATTTTGAGGCCATATATTTTATTTAAGAATTTTTTTAAGATCAAATAAATAGCATTAAACAGAAGGGGAATCCAATGGAGGGGAGGTAACAAGAACATAGGAGCCTCTTTAATTTATGACTCTATGTCGGCCACAAATTTGGGTTGCTTAGCAAGACAATAGGTGAGCTCGTTTCCATTACGGTGAATAAAGGACCAATTACAACATCCAAAACAAATTGATTCCCCACGATATTTTACAAATTGATTTTATTTATTTAGGGTATGCTCTTTTGGTGTGATTTTGAGACATGATTTGGTAAATTAGATAATTGAGGATTGTTCTTTTGGGATAAATGACGATATTTTAAAATCTTGTGAAAATTTTAAATCTCGTAAATTAGCGTATTTCATAATAAGCACAAAAGGTTGGGATTTTGAGAATCTCGCCTACTCAAAACTTAAAATAACGTTTTGTTTAGTATTTTCATCTTTTACAAGATCTTCATATGTATCAATTATTTGTTTGATTTATTTAAAATTAAATCTTTAATTACAAGACTACAATATAACTATTTGATTGCGCTTTACATTATTGTTTGACTATATAGTAAGGATTTTGACATGGTTGTCTAACGTAATTATAAATTCATAACCATAATTACTTTAAGTTACACTATTGCTTGTTTAAAAAAAAAGATTATCATTGGGCAAGTTCTCCCATGAATTGAACGCAATCATGCAAAAGTATAATGGATTTTAAAATTTTGAATGTAAAATCCTATGACTAAAAAGAACAAATAATGCAATTTTAAAATCATGGTATTTTACAATCTTATGATTTATCAAATCCCGTGATTTTAAAATTCGGGAAAAATAACACAACCTTATGGAATTTATTGTAGTTGTAGTATTGCTATATTTGTATTTTGTCAAAACATATTATAGATATAATATTTTATTAAACTAAAGGGATATTTCCTTAGTCATTTAGTTCATTTCCTTTCATTTCGTATATATATTATTACTCAAGGGTTTAGTTTATTTTCTGCCTATTGCGACCATGTAATGCTTCATACATACACAATCATCAATACAATATCATATTCTCTTCTTTGATCGAATTAATTGTGCTCCTTCTTTTTAAGAGGGAGCACAATGAATACGAACAGGCATGAGACTATGGAAAATTTCAAGCTTACCACACTATTTAGTTACATTCACTTAAGACCTATTTGGTTCTTTCTAAATTTATGAGCTGAATATTTGTCCATTCCAATTACATTATAATGTGTTTTATTTGAAGGAATCTAATATCACAACTATAGAATATGTAATTAATTTCAAGATTTCCTATGAATTGTCTTATGTCATTTCTTAAGAATTGGCCAAATAATTCATGAATCAAATACTTTTTAAATAGTCCAATTCACAAATCAATGGGCAACTAAACATGGCTTAAAATATAAGTTAAGTGTGGGAGGTACCTGTGAACATGTTATCAGAATACTTTTTAAATAGTCCAATTCATAAATCAATGGGCAACTAAACATGGCTTAAAATATAAGTTAAGTGTGGGAGGTACCTGTGAACATGTTATCAGAAAGAGAGAGAGTTTTGAGTAATGTAAGGTTTCCGACTTTCTTAGATATGCTCCCTGTGAATTTATTTTCAAACAATGATATGATTCGAAGTCCTTTGCAATCCCATAAGCATGATGGAATCTGACCCTTAAGCTGATTTTTATTAAGATAAAGCTCTTCAAGAACAGGAAGGTCAAAATGAATGTCCATTGGGAGGGTTCCAGTCAGATTATTTTCCACCAAATTGATCTCCATCAAAGAGGACATGTTAAAGATAACATTAGGAATATGTCCTGTTAGAGAGCTACTTTGTATATTCAATTTCTCCAAAAGTTTGAGATTACCAATCTCCACTGGAATTTCACCTGCCCAAAAGTTGTTAAAACTTATAAGCATGACATGATAATTTAAGGGTCAGTTATATACAAAAAATGTAAAGAATATAGTTCTAAATAGATCCAACTATATAAATTTATAGAAAGTGTGAGAAGATTCCTTTTGTATCTTGTTTTGATCATCATTAGGAAGAAAAGTGGAAAAAGATAATTATGAAAGAATTGGTTGTATATTTTGTATATCTTATATATTTTAAAATACAAAATTATTATATAAGGTTTCCGCATAATTCTACATTATTCTAATTTTGTGGAATTCATTTGATAAGGTTCACATATTTTAGAATTTCTTGAGCGCCAAGAATTTTATGTGGCTAGAAATAATTTATTTTACTTCCAAGGTGATTAATTAATTAACACCTTGAGCTTTTTGTAAATTGTATGTGAATTAGTTAATTGGTTAGATTTCATTAATTATTCTAAGTGACTTCTAGAATTGGTGAATTTAATACCCATTCATCCACAACATTCTAGCCGATATATATGATATATAAATATATGTGTGTTAGTTAATGAGTTATATATAGAACAACACAAAGCTATCAAATATATTACCCTTTTCTACACTTATATTGCTGCCGAATTCTATAAATAAATCGTGGCCAAATTTTGTAGTTTTATTTGTCAACCTTTTTTGCCAGAGAAACGAATACAGTTGTCCAAAAGGAGTTCTATATTTGGGAGTGCACCCTTATAGACCCATAGTTGTTTTATCCTGAAGGAAAGATGCCATTAAAACCTGTCTATACCGGGATATTGTCCCAAAGGGTCGGAATCTTCTCTTAAGGATAGTGCCTAGCACATGTCGACTATTTCAAATATTTAATTTCGCCCGCATCCATTTTAGTCAAATTTCTCCAACAGTATATTCTTAATAATATATTCATTCTCACTAAAGAGTGAGGTTTCTACATCAATGTACCAAACCTGAAAACACTCAAAAGATTTTATCAGTCACCGTTAATTGCGGTAAAATAATGCTTTTGTAAATATGCAAATGTCAAATAGCTAGCAACTCTTAATATAGAAGTGTGTATGTGTTTTTGAGCAACCCCATCAAAAGATGCATTATGATCTAAAACTCCGGATCAACTAAATTATATACACACAATACCATCTTTCAATCTTCTTGTTAAAATCAAAGAATTCTGTATGCTTTAAGTTTTGGGTCTAGGAGCAAGATGGTGCGTTAAAACTTTTGGAAAACTTGTAAGAGAAACTGTGTTTTTGATTAACAGATGAATATTTGTAATACATATTGAAAGAGATATGCCCTAGGACTATTCATAAGTCATGATTTGTATTTGGATATCTATTGCTTATTATTATCAATAAAGTTTATTTAATTTGACTTTAGATTGTTTTATGAATAATATGTATTAATACTAGTTCATCAAGTACGTGACTTGATTGTGGGATGCTAGTAAATAAAAAATAATATTATTTATTTGTCCCTAATCGTATGTCAATAATATAGGACCATATTGATGTAATGATTAGAGTATGAGTCGGCTGATGACTATGTTCCACAAGTCATGGATATGGAGATATCAAGCTGAACACACTGATACTTGTTAGGGAACAATGGATTGAACAAACCCACTTTGGGGCACTGCGAGGAGTGTTTTATAATGTCATCAGTGATGTTCCCCATTAATGATATCGTATTATCCTCAGACTTGAGATCGTCATGGTTACCAACATGGAGATTGGTGTGATGGGCATCATCAAACGTTGCTCTTGACCGAGTAATTATAAAGATGATGGTCAAACATACTATAAACTATGTAGAGGTATGTGATTGATCAAGATGGAATTTTTCACTCTCAACGAGAGAAAGATATATTTGGGCCCCTTGATGAGTATTATTAATGTTTGCATGGCCATGCACAAATGAGGTGTCATTTGTACAAGATTAATTATACTTAGAGATCAAGAAATAAAGATTGAAATATACAAGAATGACACTTGCCTAAGTCTTGTATTCAATCTAGATATCGGTAGACAAAAGGAATTAATATGTGGCATATCATTTAAGGTTGTGTCGTTTTGACCTTTATACCCTTTAGATATTAGTATTGTCTTATTAGAGACTACTTACTATTTGTATAATTAAAATGGGCTTTTAATTGCACTGCCAAAGGAGTATAAAGCTACAAGGTCGCACACCAAAATGAGAAGGATCAAAAACGAATTGGGCTTGGCCCTAGTTGGACTCGGGCCTAATTCGTTTTATTACTTAGGGTTTCTCATTAGGGTTTCCCTTTAAAAGGGACAACCGTTAGCCTCATTTGTCTCACGTAAAAAGGGAGAGGCGAAATAGAGAGAACCCTAAAAATCGTTTGCTAGTACACCAAAAGGATATGTTCTCGTTCATGTGTGTATACCGTAAAGGCGTCGTACTTTCTACGCTAAAACGACAACAACAGAAGGATTTGATCCGCCGTGTTCAAAGGTATGTTTTCTATCGATTATTATTGAACAGTATAGATCTTAGAGTTTAATGATTAGTGCATTTTATTGTGTATGTGATGCATGTTCACTGCCCTAATTCCCTACAGTGGTATCAGAGCAAGGTTAATGTACTTTAATTTTCTAATAAATTAAATCGTTGTTTTAAAGCATGAAGATTCGTTTATGTTTTAGCATTCGGATTATAATGTTCATGCTAGGGGTTGTTAATTTCGATTAATGGATTAATCGTTTTTATAGCATCCTTAATATTTTCGATAATCAATTTATATATCTAATGCGTAGTTTATATATAATCTGATTATGGTAGATCTGATATGTGAAAATGTGATTATTATGTGACGATTATCAACATGCTTATGATTGTGTTTAAACAGTTCAGTATGGCATGTTATTTGAATAGGGTTTAATGATTAGTGACGTTTATTGTATATGTGATGCATGTTCACTGCCTTAATTCCTTACACATATAACATTTGCATATCGGACAAATTACATGCAAAGTGTTACAAGTGAAAATATAATTATTAATTCTTTAGGTATTGTGGCGAAGCATTCAGCTATGAATTTTTTTTACTTGTACACTACTTACTGACATAGTACTACTGCAATCCTCTCTCGCAACATCTCTTTATTTGCAAAACAGAAAAGTACTACCATGTTAATTCGAAAAACATTCTTATGTTCTAATTAAGTAATTTTAAATTTTTTTCAACTTTGAACAAAAGGATTATCTTTATTAGAGACTAGTCTGATGATGATTGGCTCTATTGAACTTCGAAATGAACTTAGGGCTCGGAAACCCCAAACATCGACCATATCTTTAATTTAACTAGTACTACGATTCAAATGCTTTCACCATTCTAGTTTAGTTCACAAAAATCGAATTTGATTGGTCAATAACTGGGTGCTGCGCAAAAGTAATTGAAATCATTTAAAAGTTGATCTATTGGGTAATTGACACATCATCTTCTATTACAACTTCTTGTGTACCGTCCGTGTGCTTAACTTCACTGATAAATGTAAGGCGGGCAAAATTATAGTCTCAATTATAATAATAATTAATCTAACAACTAAATTAAGCTTTTATTGTCAAGGTCGGCAATATTTTAATGTCGAGTCAAATATTTCCATGTACTGATTCCTAATATCTTCACAATGATATAAAAGCAAGTGTTTATATATATAATATAGTGGAACCATACCTTCCAAATTGTTATTGCCAAGATATATGTTCTTGAGCATAGTCAAGTTGCCAATTTCAATGGGTATGCTGCCACTAAATTCATTGAATGACAATGACAGATACTGAAGCTCCCGACATTTGAATAAACTCAAAGGAAATTTCCCCTCGAAACGATTCAAGGACAGAAAAATTCTTTCGAGTTTAGGAAAATAATGACTACAGATATCAGCCGGAAGACTACCATATAAGTTATTATCTGTGAGATCAATTCCTCTCAATGAAGATATGTTGAATATTGCAGCCGGTACAGAACCTGTAAGCTGATTGGACCTTAAATTCAATGTCTCAAGCTTTGTAATGTTGCCCAACGAAGCTGGGATTGCACCTGTTGGAAGATAATATTTTATTTACATTTAAATTTTTGTAGGCCAGATTCTATATTTATATATGATTCTATATTTATATATATACACAAAAAAACATAGTGCTAAACTTAACTAAAAACTGTGCAAGATTGGTGGAGATAATCTCTATACTAAGTAAATCATTTCTATTAAGTATGATATTCATTACGATTTCTTCTCCTAAATGCTTAAACTTTTGGGATAGATGGTTTCTAACATGGTTCTCTTAGAGGTCCAAGGTTTAAGCCTTGGGACCTCTATTCCCCATCTGTTAATCATGAATCTGTCTTCTCTGTATAATCCTGTTCGTGTTTACTCCCCACATGCAAGTATGGGGTCGCAAGTGAAGGAGGGTGTTATGCATGATATTCATTATGTTCGTGTTTACTCTCCACGTGCAAGTATGGGGTCGCAAGTGAAGGAGGGTGTTATGCATGATATTCATTATGGTTCCTTCTCCTAACATCTTAAGCTTGTGTCTGCTCTCCACATGTGAGTATGGGGTCATACGTGAGGGAGGGTGTTAAGCATGATATTCATTATGGTTCCTTCTCCTAACATCTTAAGCTTGTGTCTGCTCTCCACATGTGAGTATGGGGTTGTGAACACCCCAATCCGCGACTCTCGTGTGAACCTAACAAGCTTTCTGCATCAAGTCTTGAGTCATCATGCATACGAGAGATCGTTAGGAAAAACCCTGATTTTCGAGCGCGTTAGGAATTAATCGCAACCTTGTCGCCACTTCGCTTACTAGGACGGGGATCGACCTGCCCGGTCAGGTCGCGGGGTGCGGGGCAGCGCCCCGTTAGAAAATTTGAGTTTTTTGGTAGCCAGCCGCACGCCCCCAACCGCACGGTTGGCTCCCAACCGCACGGTTGGCTCCAAACCGCACGGTTGGTACCTTCCCTAGCCGCACGGTTGGCTCCCCAACCGTACGGTTGGCACCTAGCCGCACGCCCCAGCCGCACGCCCTGCGGCTACCCTTTGCGGTTGGCCTCTTTTGGAGCGTTTTTGGCGAGATTTTTGCTATAAATAGGATCTTTGGGCTCTCTTTTAAAAGACATCAACACTCACTAGTGTCTTTAGTAAGTAGAAACTCTGTCAGAATTATCAGAGAGTCATTTTAGAGAAATTCTGAGAGAGAAAGTTTTAGAGAGAGAATTTCTAGAGAGAGAAAGTTTTAGAGAGAGAAAGTTCTAGAGAGAGAAAGGAGTAATCAAGGCAAGGTTCTTATTTCTTCTTCAAGCGCAGCAGGTATAACTTTCTACTAAATCCTTAATTTCAGTACTGCATTTAATTTCGTTTTTAATATAGAAAATTAGATAACTTGCAAAGAAGTTCATTGCTTTCAAAACAAATCCTTTCTAAGTTTTACAAGAAATCTAAAACCTGTTTTGACACGTTTTCAAAACAAACAAAAATACAAAAACAGTTTCCAATGAAAGGAACTACGGGACTCTGATTTCATTCTACGAATGAATACGTAGGCGCTCGCAAAGCTCGAGTCTGATTTCAAATTACTATTTTAAACTGAACTTATCCGGAAAGGACTATTCTGAAAACCATTCAAACTACTTGCAAGATATCTAAAATAGGAATTAGACACATGATCCATTAAGAGACCGAAAGGGCGAATTGGGTGCCTAACACCTTCCCAATTCGTAACGTAGTTCCCGAACCCTAGCAAAGTAATTTTCAAAATAATTCTCTGGTTTCAAACGTATGAAAGATAATTCGTTTTCGAATTGTCCTTCGTACGGTCTTTTGTTTGTTTTCTCGTAAAACAAACTGGCGACTCTACAAAACACGTTTTCAAATAAAACCGAGAACGGAGGACTCTTTTCTTCTCTCGGGGGTATGGGTCCGGATTCTCACAGGGGTCACACGTGAGGGAGGGTGTTAAGCATGATATTCATTATGGTTCCTTTTCCTAACATCTTAAGTTTTTGGGAAAGATGATTCCTAACCATCTCCACAAAATTTTATAAAAAAATTCAAATCCGAAGTGGGTGTAACAAAAATTGGATACATATGTTCATTTTTGTTCACTGAAATTTTTGATGATCATCTCACCCACTTCAAATTTGAATATCTTGACAACATTTTGTGAAGAAGATCTACTCAGTTTAGAGAACATCTCTACCATGTTTCATGAAAAAATTCATCTATATAGTCCTCGAATAATACCCCCATCGAAGGAATACCAAGAGCACATGCTTCTTTTAACTTGTTGATTATGAGAGTACCCAAGAAAATAGAAAATAGACTAATATATCGATTCCATATGAACACGAAGAACAATAGTGAAGAGAGAAATAATCGCATTAAATATATTATTATATAAAGTGGGAAGCCATTTCAGGTTATCGAAGCCGTGTTAGGTTTTGGTTTTCCAATTTTATTCTTGTAGACTTTTAATACAAAAAAAAAGTTTTACACATACTTAGTGTACACTAGTGAGGGTATTATAGCTCTCGAAGGCTACAGTATTTACTATAAATGTTTTAAACATTTTTCCTTTAAAGTACTTATATTATATTCACATAGCACATGTATTGCATGCACACGAAACTCTAGTAATTATCAATACCATCAAATCTCCATAGCGTTAATAAGAGAACCTACGCGTATTTATAATAATTAAACCCTAAACTCTAATAGAATCCAAATTCTACTCTACCAAATAAACCAATTCCACGTCAACTAGGAAACAAATTAAGTCCTTATGAACCAGGTGAAAACAAGATTACTAATAAAAGTCCTACCAAACGTAAAATTCCAATGTCCTAAATAATGGCCCATAAAAATAAAATAACAAATTAAATCAAAATACTGAAATGGGAAAATATTGGAAATCTGTTTTAAGAAAAGAAAATTGGAAATCTGATTTGCATACAAAATAAAATTTGATTTCCATCGGTACCTGTGAAGCTGTTGTTGAATAAAAGCAAGTATTGAAGATGATGCAAATGAGATAGCTCTTCAGGCACAGAACCATAGAAGTTATTGTAACTGATGTCAAGTGAAGTGAGGGACGAGAGGTTTCCGATGACCGAAGTGACAGTGCCGGTGAGACCCATGCCGGAGAGATTCAAGGCAGTGACAGATTGGTTGTTTAAATTACAGGAGACACCAATCCAAGTGCAGATTGAGGTGTTGGAAGTTGCAGACCAATTGTTTGATAAAATGCCTGAATGGTCAATGATATTGGTTTTGATTGCCAGAAGTACAAATTTATCCTTAGCATACAGGCAAAAAGTGAAACCATTTAGCAACAATAACAATGAAACCGCGAAAATGAAAGAATTTCTCGTCATGTGAGATATTTAAATGGAGAATTGCTGACAAATACGAGTGGGGAAATCTTAGCTTTGAGATGGGATAATGGCATTGTATCCACTTATTGAACAAACTGTTATATAGAGATCAGCTGCAGAGTCAGACCAAATTAAATGGGAAAGGACATTTGAAAGAACCTTTGAGCAATGTGTCATAGTGTTACCAACCCTCTTAAACGCTTTCACCCAAATGGAAAAGGAAATACTAATTTTCTCTGATGTTATTGTCAATCAACTTATTTTGAAAAGTCTTTCTTACTATTCAGAACGGTGGACCTTTTGATCAAGACGTTCTCGCATCCCCTGTTTTCGGGTCCCAATCAAAGGAAAAGATTGTGCACATGGGGCTCGTCTTTGAAAAAGTCGATCTTCAAATTGTACTCTTCAATCCCAATCTTTGCTCTAATTACAACAAAAGCACTAATCAAACAATAACCGAATCAATGGCTAAAAAGACGGTGACCCACAAAGCCCGATAGCCCCAAAACAAAGAGCAGCATATTCATTTGATCCACATGGAGAACTCCTTAGGGAGGTTAAAATTTCAAAATGATGTGTCAAAAAGAACATTAGTTAAGTAGTGTATGCGGTTTACTTAAAACATTAACCATTGCATTTTAGAGACCTCATTTAATTTAATAACTTGGACATTTACTTGGGTACACTTACTTCTACTCGTAATCAAACTAATACCTATCAATTAATGGCAAGAACAGCATATTCATTTGATCCCCATGGAGAACTCGTTAGAGCAGCTCCAGTGCTCTCCCTATAATTTTTTTTCTCTCGAGTCTAAAGACACATTTTTAAAACCACAAGTTATGATCCAATGGCTAGACCACCATTAGGTTCGAGCTTTGGGGAGCTCCTCGGTCAATTTCTTGAGCAGCAAAAAGCCAGAAGTAGGCTCAGATCCACAAGTAGGGATTAGTTAAGTTGTGCAAAAGCTAACCTGGACACCTCATAGCAGCCCCACAAAAAAAAAAAGAGTAGAAGAAGATAAATTTGATGAAAAAATCACATATAAAGATAATCGAGTTCTCCAAGAATAAGGGGAAAACCAGGATCAAATCGTGCTGGGGACTACAAATAAAAGAAAATTCTTGCAAGATAACATATATATATATATATATAAGGTTAATTTGATTTATTTTTGATTAGTTTATTGAAATATTGATGCCTTACTTTATGTGAATTTATAAAGTATTTTATTCTTTTAAATTTGTTTGGTTAATTTATATAATTCAATTGAAATTTGATATTTAGAATTTCATCAATTGGGTGCTTAATTATATTGCTCAGTGAAAGCAATATTGATGTGACTTCTTACAATTACTCTGCGTTATTAAGTTCATCTGCATTTCCTATTAAATTCAACCATGGGTTGAGATACACTTAAAAAAAATAAAATTAAGTTGTTTCTCCTATATAAAGAGTGGGATTCTATTATTTTCAAAAACTATTGATTGATTGATTAATAAAATTGTGAGAGCTTTTCTTTTTGGTTCTTTAAGAACATCTTGAACAAATCTGATTTTTCCATACTGTTCATTTGACTTATTAGCTGATTCATCATCATCAATTCTGGTGTCATTCGCATATACCAAGGTTCGCATCCCTCTATAGGTGTTAGGTCGTGATGCCCATCAATCCATCTACCCTTATACACCAATGTTCTTACTTCTTTATAAGCAACGGGTCATAGTGCCATATAGATTTGGTAGTAGATATGATCGTTTCGCAGTCTTTCGCTACAAATTTCGTCCAATCTTTGGCAGGCTTCGTATTAGTTGGTATCAGAGCGATTCTACTACCAGGTTATTCTATCTTTCTAACTTTTGTTGATTCAATTCCATAGGTCTTATTTGTGAATCAGTCAATCTCAATTCATGATTAGGGCTTGGTGAAAACAAATTGTGAATAATGTCGTGAACAATTCCTTGAACAGTGTTTCATGAATAGTGTTTTAAAAAAAGAGAAATCAATAAGAGAAAGAAAAAACAAAAGAAAAAATCGTAAATCGTGTTTAAAAAAAATAGAAGAGTATTCAAAATAATGAAAGAATAGGAAGGTTGGATGTGTACCGACCTACACCATTTTAGCGTTTCGATATATATCGAAATTCTTAATTCCTTGATTAATCCCTAGCTTTGCTTATCCTGGCGTAATTTTAAATCATATTATTCTTGATCGATTCGTCCATCTTGAAGTTATGTTCCTTGGGTTGAAAATATGTTGGTTGAATTGTGCAGTACAAATTAGATCTTGTTTAATTGGTTCACAAAAAACGAAGAGAAAATTGAGTAAGATCATTATTTGAGTGCAAACACGAGTGAAAAAAAAATGAGTGACATTCCTTGGATGAAATACGTAAGGTTATGTTATGAGGATATACTATTTTTATTGTGCTAGCATTGTTTTCCAGCGAATATGTCAAGCGGTAAAAAAAGTGAACAACCAGAATTTGATCCTAAATAAAAATTACGAAATGAAGCTTTGTTGAATGAAATGAGAAAGATTACGAAGAAAGAATTGCAAGGAAAAATTGTGGAAGGTACTGATCAAATAGATCGACTCTATGTACAGGTATATCAGGTGGAAAGTACAAAAATTGAGCAATCCCATACTACTCTTAGTGCGCGTAAAGGTGGAAAAACTCAACCTAAGGAACGAGGCTTGAATACGAGTCATACCCATGGTATAATTCTAAAAGTGATAGTGACGTCGATTCAGTGATTGCTCATATGGGGAATAGATGTAGGGTAAGAGGAGGTCGAAATTGGGGATATGACAACATGAATAGCATTAAGATGAACATTCCATCGTTCCAATGGAAGAATGATCCCGGGGAGTATGATCAATGGGTGAAGAAAGTTGAGTTAATGTTCGCTTGTTACAGTTACCCCGAAAGTAAGAAGGTTAAGCTAGCGGTCATTAAATTCTCTAACTATGCAATTATTTGGTGGGATTGCCTAATGTTAAATTGAAGAAGGAGTGGAGATGGTCCAATCAAATCACGGAAAGAGATGAAAAAGATCTTGAATAAGCGGTTTATGCCTAAACATTATTACCGAGAGTTATATCTGTAGCTACAAAACCTTATACATGGCAACCGGAGTGTGGATGGTTATTATAAAGAGATGGAGATTGACATGATCCTAGCGAGTTTGGAAGAAAAATGGAGAAACGACTATGGCTAGATTTTTTAGTGGATTGAACCGCAAAATTGCAAATGTAGTCAAATTACAACACTATTTGGAGATAGAAGATATGGTTCACACGGCTATCAAAATTGTGTGATAGCTCAAGAGGTGGGTAGTACGAGATCGAATCAAAATTCGTATACATGTTCTTGGAAGCCAAGCAAATGGAAGAAGGACGAAAAGCCAACTATATCCAAGCCAAAAGCAGAGCAAAAACAAGGGGATAATGGTGACTATGAAACCGAGGACGAAGAAAACAATGATTCTATGCCACCATTGGAGGAGGTGGAAGAAGAGGAGAGTCCTGTTTTTGGTGAGTTTTTAGTTGAAAGAAGTGCCCTTAGTATGGAAACAAAGGAGGACAGCGAAGTGCAACGAGAAAATATTTTTCATAGTAGATGCTTAGTGCAAGACAAGGTGTGTAGTATGATTACGATGGAGGAAGTTGCACTAATGTTGGTAGCACTACAATGGTAGAAAAAATAGGGTTGCCAACAACTAAACAACCTTGACCATATAAGCTACAATGGCTTAATAATAGTGGAGATGTAAGGGTTAACAAGTAGGTGTTAGTTGCGTTTTGCATTGGGAAATATGAAGATGAGGTGTTGTGCGATGTGGTTCCAATGCAAGCAGGTCACTTTTTGTTAGGCCAACCATGGCATTTTGATCAGCGAGTCAAGCATGATAACTTCACCAATAAATACTTTTTCGTTACAAGTGAGAGAACCATTACTCTTGTTCTAATGTCCCAAAGCGAGAGTGGTGAGAAAAAGAAAGAGACTGAGAACAAAAGAAAAGTAAGTGAAAAAAAGGCTAATAAAGAAAATAAAGGAAAAGATAGTCAGATTACGGCCCATTAAAAAAAGTCAAAAAGAAAACAAAAGAACTTTTATGTAAAAGCGAGTGAAATCAAAAGACCAATGTTTTCAAACCACTTATTGTACTTGTGTACAAAGAAGCATTTTTACGTGCTAACAATCTTAACCCTACTTTGCCTAGTTTTATTGTGTCTCTTTTGCAGGATTACAAATATGTCTTTCTGAAGGAAACATCACAGTGCGTGCCTCCAATACAAGGAACTGAACATCAGATTGATTTTGTATCTAGTGCTTCTATTCCAAACCGACCAGGCTATAGGAGTAATCTCGAGGAAACAAAGGAACTTCATCGACAAGTTGAGTTGATGGAGAAAGGGCACATAAGAGAAAACATGAGTCCATGCTTCATTCTAGTTTTATTGGTACCTAAGAAGGAGGGACATTGCGAATGTGGGTTAAATGCTGAGCAATTAATAATATCTCTATAAAGTATCGTCATCATAATCCACGCTTAGATGATATGCTTAATTAATTGCATGGTTCTTGTGTATTTTTTGAAATTGATTTGAAAAGTGGTTATCATCAAATTAGAATGATAAAAGGGGATGAATGGAAAACTGCTTTTAAAGAAAAACATTGATTATATGAGTGGTTACTTCTACCTTTTAGTTTGACTAATGCTCCTAACACTTTTTTGAGATCAATGAATCATGTTTTAAGAGCATTTATATGTAGATTTGTAGCTGTCTACTTTGATGATATACTAGTCTATAGCAAGAGCTTAGATGAGCATGAATTAGATTTGAGATATGTCTTAGTTGTATTGCGATAGGAGAAATTATTCGCTAATCTCAAGAAGTGTACCGAATAAACTTGTGTTTATTGGTTTTGTTGTAAGTGCACAAGGTATACAGGTTGATGAGGAAAATGTCAATCCAAGCAGTATAAGAATGGCTAAGTCCTACAAGTGTTGGACAGGTTCGAAGTTTCCATAGACTTGCTAGTTTGTACCAGCAGTTGGTGGAAAGACTTTGGTACCATAACCACTCCACTTATTGAAGTGATCAAGACAATTGTTAGGTTTTAGATAGGGAGAATAGCAGGAGAAGGCATCTAGTTAATCAAAAACAAGCTTAACGCCCCCATTGTTATCTCTACCTAATTTCTCTAAAACTTTTGAAATAGAATATGATGCTTCAAGAAATGATATTGATGATCTCCTCTTAGACTTGAAAAGAAATTTTTAAAAAAACAATCTCCAATTTTTCACTATATTCTCCTTATATTTGAGGAGCTCCTATAATTCTTCCCTCCAAATTTCAGAGAACATACGAGTTGGGATCTTCAAATATCTTATAATTTTTATATTTTTTTTGTTTCTTCTTACGTAGGAAGGAATACGATTGCGTACTTAAGTGCAAAACTTGGCGGGGCCGCTTTGAGCTAGCGTACTAATGAGAAGGAGTTATATGCATTGGTTCGAGCTTAATTTGGAGACATGGTAGCATTATCTTTGGCCGAAAGAGTTTGTGATTCACTGGGATCATGAGTCTTTGAAGCACTTGGAAAGATAACAAAAGTTGGATAGACGCTATGGCAAATGCATGGATTTCATTGAGACATTTCCATATGTGATCAAATACAAGCAAGGAAAGGAGAATGTAATAGCAGATGCATGCATTATCGTGTAGTGCAGGTGGCGATTTGAGGACAAATCTTTTTCAAGAGAGGAATGCTGTAGACAGGGCTAGCACACAGACATAAACTTGGATGAAATTGGAGCATACCTGTACGCATGGAGAGCGCGGAAGTCAACTCATATTTTAAGTATTTTTAATTAAAAAACTTGTTTTTATTTCCTTATTCAATTAGGAATTATATTAGTAGTTTTCTTTTGCGTACTTTCCTTATTGTTTTATAATTAGTTTCTTTCTTATATTAGGTTTCTAATTAAAGTTTTTCTCCTATTTAAGGAGTAGGATTCTATTGTTTTCAAAAACTATTGATTGATTGATTAATAGAATTGTGAGAGCTTTTCTCTTTTGTTCTTTAATAACATCTTGAACAAATTTGGTTTGTCCACATTGTTCATTAGGCATATCAATTGATTCATCATCATCAATTGATAAGTCATTCGTATATAACAAGGTTCGCATTTTCTATAGGTGTTAGGTTGTGATGTCCATCAATCCATCTACCTGTATATACCAAGGTTCTTTCTTTTCTTTATAAGCAACGGGTCGCAGAGCCATTCAGATTTGTTACTAGATACAATCGTTTAACTGCCTATCGTTACAGATTTCACCCCATCGTTGGCAGGGTTTGTATCAATTTGTATAAAAAAATTAATTCATCAAAAAATTTTTGTTAGTATTAGTCAATATCTTTTGTAAACTAAGAAATTTAAATATATATTCATAATTTACAAGTGTTTACATTTAATATTTGTCTCTACCCACTTTGGTCTTAGAAAATATTTATCTCAAATCCAACTCGTCAAGGAGATTCTAGGATATAGAATATTTATAACGAAATTCAATATGGAAGAACCGCCAATTAGAAAGATACTGATCCAGTTAGTGCATGTTTTATTTTAAAAACAAAGTTCAAAATCGCACCTTTTACTATATCCATTCATTAAGCCAAAATATTGGATTTTCATACTTATTTAGAGGGTTCAAGTTGAATGAATTTGACTTTAATTATCCAAAATTGTTGATATTTGAGTTTTAATAATGAAATTTGATAATATATTTGTTTATAGTGCATTTTATCCTTTTTACAGGTTAAAAATGAGCAAATACAAATTTGGAGCAAAAAATCCCCAAAGTTAGCCGTTATCGGCTAGTTCGAAGCTGAATTGAGTTTAAGAAGTTAACCGAAAGCAAATCCTAAGCCCAACATGAAGGGAGTGAATGAAAGAGACCAAGATAATCCAATAGAGCAATCCCAAGCAAAAAAATAGCTCAATAAAATCAAACTGGGAAGTTTAATGAATTAGTTTAATTAATTTGAATTAATTGATTAATTACTTGAACTTTGAATTTCGAAACGGATATCAATTGTTTTGATTATTCTATGGAGCTCTTTACACAGAACAGTTGCATAGAACTAGAGTAGGGTTCTAATGAAAAATATATAGTTTCAATTTTCTTTTGGCTTGTATTGAAAAAAAATAGAATTCAATTAATACAATTGTTCATGTCTCCTTCAACACAGTGCACGTATTTTCATTAGTGTTCTTCGATCTCTACATATTTGTAACTTATCTTTTTATCTTCTTTTTAATTTATTGCAACTAATGCTCATTAATTCCTAGATTATCACTTAATTGCAAGTTTGAATGTGTTTAATTGCTAAAATTTATACTTAAATTTGAGTTTATATTGTTGCAAATATCTAGAAATACTAATAATTGGTGTTTTTGTAATTTACTCATAACTTCTTCGTTTTTTGGCCGTTTTTAATGATCCACCTAGCAAAACGACTGTCTTTAAATTCTCTACAAAACTCCATCCAATTGGAGATTCAAATCCCAAAATTTGCAAAAGGAAGTTAGTCGTTTTCATTGCTGGCAAATTGCGAATTTTCTAAAGTTGTTCAAACCATAATTTCTATTTAGCGCATGCTCTTAAATTTTGACTGCTTAAAATTTTTTCATGCTTGTTTGTTAGATTTCAGGCACACATTTGGTCGGTTTGTGTGTGATTTGAGCACGTTTTGCTTATTTTTCATCATTATGTTAGCGTAAACACATAGTTAGGGGTTTGTGGCGAAAGTATGACGGACAATTGTGCAATTGTGGATCAAATACAATAGTATCTTGAATTTCTCATAGGTTATGGGTCATTTAACAAGTCCAGACAGAATTGTAACTTTTCATAAATTAAAATATGAATTTTTAAGATTCATGCTTGACTATTTGACAAAAGACCTGAAAAAATCATAAATTATAGATTTTTGCACTAAAACGCTAATGAGGCTGAATAGAGGACGGTCCTTATCCCCTATTTAGCTGATTTAGTTATCCAAGTAATTTAGGAAATTTAAGCGCTACTATGATATCATCCCATAATCGGTACTAAAACAGTGCCATTTTTGGCTTTTAACAAGTGTTTAAGAACGGTTTTGATGTATGCCACACATACCCATAATCAAACTTTAGAAATTATATAGACTTTTGATATTAACTAAAATTGGTTAGACATAGTTAGAGTTGAAAATAAGTAAACTAAAGGACATTTATTTTTAGTAGAAAGCCAAGTCTACAGTCATATTTTGAATAGCCCGGTCACACTATCTTACAAGTCATAGTTACAGATATCCATAACGCTTTTCTCCATTTAGTAAAACACTTGTTTCAGTTACTTTCCCATTTTACCCTTGGTTTATTTTTACCTTTAATTTAGGATTCAATTTCCTAATCCACTCTTCCATATTCCATGAGTTCAACCTCGGTCTTATCAAGTACTATAAGCTAACCACCTGCAATTAGGTATATATATTATGCATTTTTTAGTGTAGTCATGCATAAACTCAATGACAATATAACCCGTCCCACCCTAATCCACCCTATACATTGTAATTATGTGATATTCAAGTCAAATCAGGTAATATAATAATTTTAAAAATAAGAAATAAACATTATAGTTCTCCAAATTAATCTAAGTCCATTTGTGTAACAATTGGAAAAATCAATTTTAGTGCATTTGATATTATATTTGTGTTCTCTTAGGATTAGTGTACAAAATAAAAATTAACGAAAATATGTTTTTTACTAATATTTATTAATGTTTTGAAAACTAAGAGATTTAGATATTCTTAATTTACAAATTCTCATATTTAATTTTCGTCTATCATTAATATAGTTCGGTTTTTTTTTTTTTGCTAGTTAAAATTCGGAATATATAAAAGAGATTCTAGGAAAAAATATTAATAGTGAATTCAATATGTATAAGCTCCAATTAGAAATACCCCTACCTAGTTGGTGCATTTTTGTTTCAAAAAGAAAGTTTGAAACTAGCGCACCTTTTACTATATGCATAAACTCTAATATAATATATCACACCTTGATTCACCCAAACATTTTAATTATATGATATTCAAGTCAAACCATGTAATCTAATAATTTTAAAATAAGAAATAAACATTATAATTCTCCTAATTAATCTAAGTCAATCTTTATAAGAATTGGAAAAATTAATTCTGGTGCATTTGATATTATATTTGGGTTTTTTTTGTGACTAGTGTAAAAAAATTTAACGAATAGTTTATTTTACTAATATTTAATATTTTTTTGAAAGAAAAAATTTAGATATTCCTAATTTACAATTGCTCATATTTAATACTCTTCCATCATTAATATAGTTTCTTTTTTCAAATAAAAATTGACACATATAAAAACTGATTTTGATTCATTACGAAACTGGAGATATGCCTGTGCCTATGGCACTATGGACCCGAACATGTACTGGAATTTTGTCGTGTAACCTTATAGTGAAGCACCCATCCCACACCCGGCTCATTAGAAAAAATCTCAGGTCGTTAAATATTTAGTGTAAAATTAAATATAAGCAGCCACTTAGAAAGAACCCAACACAACTGGTGTTGGTTTCGTTTTGAAAAATGTGAATATACATCGTTTCTATAAGCATAAGTCCAAACCTAGCCTGCCAACCCCGATGCGTTGTAGTTGTATACTATTAGAAGGATATTTAAGGAAAAATATTATATCCAGTACGGGTCAGATCAAATGGGTTAAAAGTAAGCAAACCTGAACTCAACTGGCTTATTAAGGATATTCTAATCCATAGGAAATTTATAAGGGGCAATTAAAAAAAAGGGCTTATTAGAGAAAGATTTTCACACTAAGGCCAAGGAATAATTTTTTTTTAAATAAAGGGCCTATTTTTTATTTTATTGATAATATGACATGTGTCTTTTTTTTTCATTATAAAATGACATCCCAACCCTTAAAATAAACTAAAAAAATATCAATATGCATTAAAATATGGACTGCAATATGAACTTTGCAGTCTATATTTCACTGCAATATGAACTTTGCAGTCCATATTTCACTGCAATGTGAACTTTGCAGTCGATATTTTTAGTGCAAAGTTCATATTGCAATCCATATTTTACTGCAATGTGAACTTTGCAGTCCATATTTTTAGTGCAAAGTTCATATTGCAGTTCATATTTCACTGCAATATGAACTTTGCAGTTCATATTTCACTGCAATATGAACTTTGCAGTCCATATTTTTTGTGAAAATTTCATTAAAAGGGGTAACTTAGGTAATACATAACATGTTTTTATTAATTAAATGATATTTAAATTTATTCAAATACATTCATTTAAAATATAAAACAAAATAGGCATCTTACACTAATTACCAATTAAAAATAGGCCCTTCATTCAAATTACCAATTAAAAATAGGCCCTTCATTCAAAAAAATATTATTCATTGGATTTTTGGTAAAAATCAATGTATAATAAGCCCTTCTACCTAATTTCTAGAATTTATAATTAGAAGAAAGGGTAACCCAATTAGTGCATGTTATGTTTCCAAAAACTAGAACTCGAACCTTTCACGATGTGCATCCTCAACTCAATCAGCATTAACCTATTATTATATGATATTATATATGTATTTAATGTAATAAGCTTTATAAGTAATAAACAAATATTATAGTTCCCCATTAACCTAAATCCATCAAGATAATTATTGGAAAAATCAAATTCAATAGGTTTTATATTGTAATTTTTTTTTTGTTATTATAACTTATTTTAATAACAAAAATTAATTCACGAAAATATTTTTTATACTCACATTTAACATTTAATCTCTTCTTGGAATTATAGAAATATAAATATTTTGAATTCAAAATTATTCATAGTTAATTCAATAATAATTAGAATAGTTAATTAATATCATGCACTACTAACCTACATATGTACCGGGTTTCTATTTTGAAACCAATATTCAAAAATCGTCTCAAATCTGACTCGATCATACGAGAGATATCTTAAGCTATTGCATATATTAGATATACTAAAATTCAATATAACCACCCGGTTACATAGAACTCGACCTACCCGGTGCATGTTTTGCTTTGAAGAAATTAAATCCGCTCAGTCTCAATATGCATAAATTACTCAAGGGTTATTTAAAGATAAATTGTTATATCTATGTTGAGTCGGGTCAAATGTGTTAAATTTATGCGAATTTGAACCTGGCCTAAACTTTTGCAGAGTCTTTGTTATGAAACTTATATTCAGCTCCATCTTAAAAGAACTCATCACAAACCCAACTTATTAGGGAAATTCTAGTTAATAGGATATTTATAGTGAAATTCTATTTCATGAGCCGTTGATTGGGAAGAATTCGACTCAATAGGTATATGTTTAGTTTTGAAAACATGAATCCCCACCATTTACTATGTGCATAGGCTCGAACTCGATCTCTCCTGCCCTGGCCACCCAAAACGTCTAGATTGTATGATATGATAATTGCATTTGAAGAAAAATTGTTATATTCAAAATCGAGTCAAATTGATGAAACGAGTTAATTTAATAAATTTTAGGAGACGCACATTGTCCGTCTCCTAAGCTAAGTATGTGCGTCTCCTAAGAGTTGGGCGACGAGCAAGCCGTCGCCTAAGAGCCGTCTCTTGAGTTGCGTTGCCTAAGATCTCAGGCGACATACAAATATAGGTTCGTCTCCTAAGAATCTCTTAAGCGACGCACATAATGTACATCTCCTAAGTGATCTCTTAAGCGACATAGCTAATGTACGTCTCCTAAGTGAACTCTTAGGAGACGCACATTTATTAATGTGCGTTGCCTAAGTGACCAACTTAGGAGACGGATATTGATCAATGTTCGTCTCCTAAGTGAACTCTTAGGAGACGTACATTGATCAATATCCGTCTCCTAAGGGTACAACTTAAGAGACGCACATTGGTCAGTGTACGTCTCCTAAGAGGAATACTTAGGCAACGTACATTGTCGAATGTACGTCTCATAAGTTGTACCCTTAGGAGACGTACATTGACCAATGTGCATCTCCTAAGATGGGACACAGGGCCTTCTTAGGCGACGCACATAGACCAATGTGCGTCTTCTAAGTAAAAGACCATTTTTTCCAGAAATGCTAAAATTACAGTTACCAATGCAGTAAAAGCTGCATTTTATATATCTGTTATCAAGATAACTAAAAGTAACCTATAATCCCTAACAAATAATTCCAAAACACCCAAATTCACAAAATTATAATTCATAAAGCTACATCATGCAATTCACAAAATTTAATTAAACTGTCAATATATACATAAAGTCTCAAAGTACTTAGGATCGACAAAATTAAATATTTATTAAAGTCTCAAAATATTCAAAATATACATAGTCTCAAAATGAACAAAAGAGTTAACTTATGGCCGTTGGCGGGAAGTAGTCTCTCCACCGGAAGCATTCCCTCCAAAAAGCAGCCGGAGTCGAGCTTCCATGTCTTCCATCTTTCGTTGTTGTTCTTCATTTGCCCGTTGTTGTTCTTCATTTGCTCGTTGTTGTTCGGCCTTGAATCGTCGCATTTCTTTGGCCTCTTGTTCTCGTTCCTGTTGCATTCTTGCCAAGGTGGACCGGAGCTCCTCGACCTCGGACGACGGATTCGACGTCCGCACACCCTTCAACTGTGGACCCCTCATGTACCCTATTCCCATACCGCGAATGACCGTCCCTCTCCGAACACTAACCTCTCCCTGAACAATATCAATCTGTGTCTCAATAGGGAGAGTAATTGGTGCCGGAGGGGTCGAGTCTGAGCCGCCTTCCACGGGCGGCGGCGTGGGATTCGAGGCTTCAAAGGAGAAGATGGAAGCTTCAACCGTGGCAGTCATAGCAGCCTATAAATAACAATTAATTAATTTATAATTCAATAACAATAAATAAATAATAATAAAGCAACAAACAATTAATAGATTGTTACCGCTGCATCTGGAGGAGATGGAATACATTTATTAATGTATTCTTTTTATATACTTCGAAAAGCTGATCCATCGAGCCCCTACCTGTCGGTCTCCTAGATGTCTTAGGAGGCATCTTCGAATACCTGCATAATTAGACACATTAAAGAAATATGATTGGAATTTTCTGATAATAATAATAATAGTAGAATAAGTAGAATAGATATAAGTAGTAGTAGTAGAATAAGTAGAATAGATATAAGTAGTAGTAGTAGTAGTAGAATAAGTAGAATAAATATAAGTATAAGTAGTAGTAGTAGTATAATAAGTAGAATAAATATAAGTATAATTAGTAGTAGTAGTAGTAGTAGTAGTATAATAAGTATAAGTAGTAGTAGTGTGTGCTGTGGGCTGTGTGTGTGCTGCTGTGCGCTGTTGTGTGTGCCGCTGTGTGCCTGTGCGTGCTGTGTGTGTGCTGTGCGCGCTGCTGTGCGCTGCTGTGTGCTGTTGTGCTGCTGTGTGCCTGTGTGTGATGTGTGTGCTGTGTGTGTGCTGTGCGCTGCTGTGTGCGCTGCTGTGTGCGCCACAAGCCTACCCAGTCCAGTCCTTAAATAACCCACAAAGAACATCCAAATTACTTTTTGACAGACCATCAATATTACATTTAGTCCTCGTTGCAAAGGAGGATGCCAAACCACTTCAATAATTTTCTAGGCCTTATTTTCAAACTTACTAGAATTAAGTTAAAACCAAATTCCCCAAACATCACAAGAACTTTTAAAGGAGAGTTGCCCCATTACGAAGGGTGTTCATATCAGAGTATCTCCTTTATCATAAAGATCCACCTCTTTAATTTACCGAGCAATGTTAACAAGTTTCTCTTTAAAACTCTTAGGAATGCACCAATGAACATCAAGAATGAAATACAAAACTTTAGCCTTCAATTTATTAGAAAAATCAGTAGCATATTTCAAAAGATCAACCATAGCCCCACCCAACTCTGCCCCAAGGTAGGAAGGTTTCAACTCCTTGTATATGAAGGTTTCAACTCTGCCCCTAGCTAGATCATGTTTTTGTGTCAACTCCTTGTATATGAAGATTCTATTTATTTTTTTCCATTATGTTTTCCTTTTCTCTTCAGGGGCTATATCGAAGCAATGAAGATTCTATTTATTTTTTTTCCTTTCCTTTTCCTTTCTGCCCTAAACTCTACCAAAACTGATGGAGAATATTGTGTTACCAAATAGATACACGCCAGCTATTAAGAGACCTGCCCTAACAAGGATGTTGAACCAAACAGAGTAATAGAGAATTGCTCCTTACGAAGAGCACAAATAATGAAGAGAATCTTCAAGAAGAAAGTAAAATAAAATAATCCAATTCCTAAACCAATGCAATTATTCTTTGAAGGAATTTACTTGTCCATATATACACATGAACTATAAATAGAGAATTTCCACCTTATGAGTGGATTAATTAAACAAAGCTAAAGTCAGCTAAGTAAAGTGGAAGTTCTGTTACACTCCCTTTGTGACTCCGGCCAAAAAAATTGGGGACTTTCCTCTGCTTATGCTATTGGTTCAAATGCTGCTGCTAGAGAGTCCAACAAGGTATTGGGTTAATTGGGGACTTTCCGAGCAACCTTTTTGTAACCCCAGTGAGCACCTTTTCGAAGTAGCAGCTGACTTCGCCCCAAAGATGAGACTTTCGCAATAGGGAGAGTCCAAGGAAATTTATTAAATACTTC
The DNA here is from genome assembly GCA_021464415.1 of Lonicera japonica. Lineage (NCBI taxonomy): Eukaryota > Viridiplantae > Streptophyta > Magnoliopsida > Dipsacales > Caprifoliaceae > Lonicera > Lonicera japonica. The sequence continues at coordinate 50,302,854 of CM038466.1, forward strand.
TATCACATACGTTGCGAAAAGAGGGCTTGAGCACAATTACGCAGTGAAGGAGCAGCTGTGCGGGTGCGGCTTCGTCCTTTTTCCTTCTTCTTCCTCTCTCTCTCGTTCTCTCTGTGACTGGAAGTTTTCTTCTTCTTCCTCTCTCTCGTTCTCTCGATCTGTGGCTGCGCGGAAGTGTAGATAGAGAGAATTAGGTCTAATTGGGTAGTTTATACAATAAACTTAGGAGACGTACATTAGCAATGTACGTTGCTTAAGTTAATTTTAATTTTTTTAAATATTTAATATTTTTGTAAAGATTTAAGGTGAAATAATATATTTTATATTGTTAAAAATAATAATATTTAAATAATTTATTTTATTTTTACAATCTATATACTATTAAAAAATATGTAATGTTAAATAGTCTATTTTACTTTATTTTTTCAACATATTTAATTAGTTTATTTTATTTTTACAAAATCTATATGTTGTTAAAAAATAAGTAATGTTAAAAATGCTATAACTTAAAATAAGAAACGCAAAATTTAATATCTAAAATCTATTAATCAAGATCAATTAAACAAGATCCATCAAGACTATAGAATTTTCTCAAAAAAAAATGCAAAAAAATTATTGAGTAACATAGACTCTAAAACACTCACACCAATAATATACACACAATCAACTCTTTACATACCAAAAATGAATATAAATAATATGCTTTATTAAATATACATGCTTTTTTGGTGAGTTTTGAAAAACACTTAATTAAACACAAACTCTAACTTATATAGTTATTTTAACCAAATAAAGTACAGAACTAAAGTAACTTGATTAGCCAATCACAAATCAATAAGTTGTTCACATGTTTTATAAAAAAAATTTATATATTTTTTTTCTAATTTAAGGTATTGCTTTCAATAGTTTTATAATTTAATTTATGAGTTTAAAATTTAGTTTTGCAACCACGTAAAAGTTTTATAATTTAAAATTTTAGTATTATTTTTTAATTTAATTATTAGATTATAATTTAAAATAAAAAATAAGTTGTATTTTACTGGTTGATTTTTGTCGATTTCGTGTTACAGTTTAACAAATATGTGTAATTTTTATTTATATTCAAACATGATCCAGTAAGTTATTGGTTGATATTTATAAATTTGTGTATAATTTTATCTGTAAACTCGTGTAAACCTTCCTCTTATAATACTAGTGGCTTTTTGTAATATGCGAAATGGGCTCACTGGTTAATTTACTTTATATTTTCGAAAATATGCTTTCAATCTGAACCAATTTTCTCGCCACATTTCTGCCAGCGCCAACCTTCACGGCCACCACTACTCCACACCAGGCCGCCCAATCTTCTTATTTCTTTCTTCTATTCTCATTGGATGGTTTTTGGCAGTGAGAGACAAGTTTTCAAAAATGGGTTTTGTTTGTAGAGAAAAAGATAGATTGGGCTTTGACGGCCAGATGAGGCGGCTGGAAAGGCTGATCGTCGAAAAAAATGGAGTTGCGGAGCCTTATAATATGTTTTGACTCCTGACTAGAGTAGCCAACTCTCACCTACTTAAACTTGTCAGGTAAACCATTTAACTTATGTTACCGGAAGTTCCTATGTTGCAGTTAACTGTCCTACATGGCATTTTAAATTGTCAAACAAGTCTCAACGTCAACTCCGATCCTATATGGCTTTTTAAAATTGTTTTTGAAATACAAATTACCCATGAATTTTAACCCGATCCAATTGTGACCAATGGGCTTTATTCTCCAAAATATTGAAGAAAATGCATATATACACACACACATATATGCATTAGATTTTACGCATTTATGTTGTACGTGATTTTAGTGTATGATAAAGGTCATTAAACCTATTAATAACTATGTGCTAAGAATTGGGTAATTTTGTCGCTCTGAATTCTTTTAATTAGTACGTGGTGGCCAAACGAACTCTTAATTAGAAAAATAGGAGTGTAATATTTTTTTTCCAAGTCTTTAACATAATGTAGGATTGTTATGTAAAGTATTAAACAATAATAGCACACTCATATAAATAAAGATTATACTACAGAGAAAATATTAAAATGGTTAAAAAAAAAACCACTTATGCGCAAATAAATAAAGTTCATTTATGCCTGATTATGTATAACATGAATGTTTTACTAAACATTAGATACAATATATTCAATTTTGTGGTTTAAACATTAAACATAATTCTAAATAAAAAAAAACAAGTTTTAGAATTTTTAAATTAAAATAAATTTATAATGTTAAAAATAATGAAATAATTTAGAGCTAATTGGCCAAGTGAAGTAGAGTTAAAATGTATTTGGAATATTTTAAAACTTAGATTATACTAAGCAAACTATAAAATTTTCAAATATTTGATTTTATTTTTGAATTTTTTTGACTTTAAGTGACGCACATTGATCAAAGCGCGTCTTCTAAGTGAATTAAAAAATTTCAAATATTTGATTTTATTTTTGAGTTTTTTTTAACTTTAGGCGACGCACATTGATCAAAGTGCGTCTCCTAAGTGAATTTTAAAATTTCTTGAATAATTAAAATTTTGTTAGAAATTTAGGGGGGGAAATAGATTTAGGCGACGCACATTGATCAAAGTGCGTCTCCTAAATGAATTTTGAAATATTTTAAATTTTGATGAAAATTTCGGGAGGGAAAATAGCTTTAGGCGACGCACATTGGTCAATGTGTGTCTCCTAAGTGAATTCCCAAATTTTCAAAATTTTGTGAAAAATTTAGGAGGGGAAATTTAATTTAGGCGACGCACATTGGTCAATGTGCGTCTCCTAAGTTAATTTTCAATTTTTCAAATTTTTGAAAATGTGATGAAAATTGGGTGAATTTAGGCGACGCACATTGGTCAATATGCGTCTCCTAAGTGAATTTCCAAATTTTTAAAATTTTGTGAAAATTTTAATCGCTAAAAATTACTTTAGGCGACGCACATTGGTCAAATTGCGTCTCCTAAATGACATTTGAGGTGACGTACATTAATTTGTGTACGTCGCCTATGACTTATCTTAGGAGACGTACAATGACCAATGTACGTCGCCTAAGTGACCTGTCCTTAATGCGACGCATCTTACTATGTGCGTTGCCTAAAGGTTATGTTTAGCAGACGTATTATATATGTACGTCGCCTAAGATTGAACTTAGGCGACGCAATAGCATGTACGTCGCTTAAGTTAATTCTTAGGAGACGGACATAAAGTGCGTCGCCTAAGATGTATCTTATGAGACGAACCTATTTGTGTGCGTCGCCTAAACCCTTTTCTGGCATAGTGTTTTGCTTTGAAGAAATTAAATCCGCTCAGTCTCAATATGCATAAATTACTCAAGGGTTATTTAAAGATAAATTGTTATATCTATGTTGAGTCGGGTCAAATGTGTTAAATTTATGCGAATTTGAACCTGGCCTAAACTTTTGCAGAGTCTTTGTTATGAAACTTATATTCAGCTCCATCTTAAAAGAACTCATCACAAACCCAACTTATTAGGGAAATTCTAGTTAATAGGATATTTATAGTGAAATTCTATTTCATGAGCCGTTGATTGGGAAGAATTCGACTCAATAGGTATATGTTTAGTTTTGAAAACATGAATCCCCACCATTTACTATGTGCATAGGCTCGAACTCGATCTCTCCTGCCCTGGCCACCCAAAACGTCTAGATTGTATGATATGATAATTGCATTTGAAGAAAAATTGTTATATTCAAAATCGAGTCAGATTGATGAAACGAGTTAATTTAATAAATTTTAAAATGAAAAATAAACCTAACAATTGCCTCAATTAATCTAAGCCCATCTAAACAAGCACATATCTACAGTACTATCAACTTGAAATTGTATCAGATTTTTGTTATGGAACCCATACCAAAAACCCATAAATATCTTAGGTCCTTGGATAGCTATACTGAAATTCAATATAAGCACTTGGTTAGAAAGAGCCTGACCCAACCAGTGCATGCATTGTTTTGATAAACTTAAACACGTTCCGTTTCAATATACATAAGCACGTACTCGAACCTACCCATCCCTTTGTCTTGTAGTTATAATATATTATAAATAGAGTTGGCGAAAAATATTATATTTAGGTTAAGTGTGGTTAAACTGGTTAAATTTATAATAACTTGTACCTAGTCCGAACTTCTGGGGTCCATATTCTCCAGGAACTCGATTTGTCTAGGCCTGACTCAATTGACTCGTTATAATTATATGATATTATAATCATATGTAAAGAAAACTTATTGTAGTCAAATTTGAATTTACTAATTAATCCAAGTTTATCTAGATAAATTTATATGTTTGTTTAATCACAAAATTGTAAGACTAGTTAATTAATATGGAATCAAATTTGAATTTTAATATGGGAATAAATTAGAATTTGGATATGCTTGAAATACTTTCAAATTTAATGCAATGTATAAGTGACCATAATTATACTTTAAATTTCCAGAGTATTGCGACATCTATAAATTGTTAGATCAAAAGATAAAAAGCTGAGGATAAATCTTAGCTACCACTTATCTTTTTGGTGGGAATTTTTGATTTATTGATAGACTAGTCAATGCCCGTGCCTACGGCACGATTCAATTGTGTCTATATGTAATTTGCCACATTATCTAAAATTATATTTATTACTTTTTTTTATATTTATAATTACTCGTAATTTTATTTTATTTTTATCTCATATTAAGAGTTCTTATTCCAATTTTGTTATTTTTCAAATAAATTAATTTTAACATTATCCTAAAAAAGTAGTAGTATACTTTTAATTTAAATAAGAGGAATTAAATTTTTCCATATGCTTATATGTAATTGGTGACACTATTGAAAATCATATTTATTACTATTTTTTTTATAACTATAACTACTTGTAATTTTAGTAATTTTTTTTTATCTAAGTTCTTATTCCAAATTTGCTATTTCTCAAAGAAATTAATTTTAACATTAACTTGAAAAAGTAGTAGTATACTCTTAATTTGAGAGCAACAGGAATTAATTTTTTCCCTACGGCACTAATTTTAATTTTTAATCTTAATCAAATTTGACAAATATAATTGCATGCCTATTATTCAAATAGTGGTAGAGTAAATTAAGTCAGTCTAATTACATTTTCGTTACAATTAGGGATGATAAATAGACTAATTCGATGGGTTTTTTACTAAACAAACCCAATATGGGGTGAACTCTTTCTTTTTTCTTTTATAATCTATAAAATTATGGGTTCTAAATGGCTTAAGTTCGAATTTATGTAAATTTTGTTCATTTGACTCACTTCCACTGGAATATAATATTCTTTTCTTTAAATATTCTAATGATACAATAGAATTACAACATGCGAGGAGGGGAAGAGTGAATTGAGGTTTCTACGTATAGTATAGTAAACATGATATATTTTAATTTATTTTTTTAAATAAATATGCTTTTAGTTAAGTTTAGTTTCAAATAATCATATTTTAGATATATCGAGTTCAAATTTGACAAAATCTTAAACTCGACTATTAATTCCTTATAAATAATGTTAATATTAACATCCATTTATATATTTTCATAAGTACTTTTTGGATTATAAAAATTTAGAAATTATTAATCACATATAAGATAAGCGTAATAGTGTATGCCAAGAGAATAACCAAGTAAGTTTAAATTAATATATTTATATTTAGATCAACTTAATATTTAAAAATTATAATTAGTTTCCATATAAAGTAAACTATTATTAATCTATTTTGAAAAAATAATAAATATAATATCAAATATGTTCTAAGTTTTGGATATATCCTTATCACCTACCATTAACTTATTTTTTTATTTTTTTTATCCTTTCTCATAATTAACTATATTTTATTCTTCAAATAAATTGTTATTGCAAATAAGTAAGTTCTAATTTTTTTTAATGATTAACAATATAGTTGTTAATGTATATATAACATGATACCTTTTGTACTTATTTTTAGAAATAAAGGGGTGTTGAAAATTAAAATTCTAACATTCAGAAAATTAATTTTTACTATTTATGGTAAAAAAAATGTGAATACTTTTGATAAAGTATAAATAATTTTGAGCAATTGAAACTTAAATTGAATTTTATATGACTAAATGTTAAAATATTAATAAATAATTTATATTGATAGTAAAATATATTTATACATGCTTAATAATCAAATAAAGGTACGGAAAAATATAACTACATAAGACATTTTAGTAAAAAAACTACGCATACATGCATAATATTCTAAAAAAAATCTAAATTCTAATTTTAGTTTAAGGTATTCAATTTTTTTATTTTTTTTACTTTTTAAGGTTTTAAACACTTTAATAGTGATTACTTAATTAATAAATATTTGTTTAGTTATCACAGAAATATATTACATAAACCAAAATTAATTAGGACATAAATATTTATTTAGTTTATCACATAAATTAAAATTAATTATGAGATAAATATATATTTAGTTATCACATAAATATGTTAGTCGTCGGATTAAAACACAAAGATTCAAACTAAATCTCAGATACCAGTTAGGAACATAAGTTAAGAAAATATCTGAGCTGTTGGATTAAAACATAAAATCTCAAATTAAATTTGACCCACCACTTAAGAATATAAGTTTAGAGAGTCCTGTAATATCAAGACTGACTTGATTTATTAATTGATAGTAATGTCCGTGACTACGGTACGAAAAATATTATTTAATTTTAGTTAAGAGATAATTATGTAGCAACAAGAAGTAGACATGCTTGAGGCAAGTTTGAGTAAACTAAAACTCGACCAATCTAAAGTTTTGATAAATATAACTACGATTTTGGGATGGAAGATGACTAAATTTGAAAATCCAAAACTTTGGCATTTATTATATGGTTAAACTCACCCAACTTTGATATGCACCGATATATTGTAATTATATAGTATTATAAAAGTATTTAAAGAAAATTAATTATATATACTTAGTTAGTTTGGGTTCAACGGGTTAAATTTACATGAACTCACCTCAACCAAATCTAAGTCATATTTATATTACTTATATTTACCATAATTTTAAAACATACACCCATTAGGGTTTGGTTGAAAACTCGTTAGACTGGACTCTTCGATATTTTAATTGTTATTTCAAAATAGTTTTTTACGTTTGCCAAAGCAAATGGTTCATACTTTTTATTCGTGTCTTTTTAAGTTTGCTCCTTCAATAATATTCATAATTTGAGTTACTCCCGCTTTACTAATCCTTTAAGTTAATGCCACCGCCCCACCCTTAGGGGTTCGTTTGTCGAATAACTCAAAGGATTCGTAAAATGAGAATATCCCAAATTATGGGCATTATTGACGTAATAATTTAAAAAGACCCTCATTATCCATTATGAACAGTTTATTGGAAGTGTCTTTTTTTTTTTTGCGATAGCATTAATTTATTTTAAAATATATCATTCATAAAATTTGTTTATATATTATTTCAATTCCTGAATTTTCTTTCATTGTAACACGAATTATTCAAATAATAAATTTTTTTAAATAAATAAATTAGGCTCATGTGTTTTTCTAATAAACTAAAAGAAAAGACTACATCTATCTTATTTATTTAAATGAAAAATTAAGTTCGCTTATGTTTTGAAAAAGAAATTTTATGACATGTATCAATCAGATCAAATAATTTACTAAAACAAAAATAGGGCGTTGCAAGTATTAATAACATAAATAACAAAAAAAAACTATCTATCCATAGCGAAATGAACTTCAAAGGTTATTAATTTATTGTTTCCATAATTCAAAATAAGAAAAGAAAATGAAAAAAAAAGTTGTGTCCACTTTATATGGTAGTTGTATTACACATGTTCATACTATTTATTCTAGTGATTGTAAAATTGTATATAAAAAAATGCATTATTTAATCATTCATTGTATAAAAAAAAATCAAGAACTTTTGTTTTTACACCTTTCGTTTTATGCCTTCTTTTGAACTTCTCCAACCTAAAATATTTTAATTTGATACGGATTTTTATATCGCTTTGTTGCATTTTTTCAAGCATTTTATGACTAATAATTAGCAAAATTTAGGGTAATTCAAAATTATATTTTAGTTTTCTATAAAATTAATTTAATTGGAGCTGTGAAAATGTGAAATAATTTCTAAATAACCGGACAATTTGTAGTGAATATTTTAGCTTTTTCAAAAAAAATAAAATAAATTTACCATACAATAAGTTATATGGTAAAATAAGATTACCATACCGTATGAAATTTTTTAAAAAAAATACTTAACAGAACCTAGAGGACCGTGTTCATATAATTTTAATAATTACCATTACAATGTGAAAGAAAAATTCAAAAGAAAATATGTACCGTTCCAAGTTCAAGTTTTACCAATTGCAAGTGTTACAGTTTTTTTGGCCTATTTGTGCGATAATATTGACTTTATTATTATTAAGGAAAACACTAATCTCACTAAATTTATATGATATGATATGATATGATATTTTTTACGTAATTGGATGGGTTGATAATCTTAAAATATAATCATATAATAAAATGTAACAAATAATAACTGATTTATTGCACAAAATCATTTATATATAAATATTTTTCATATGATAAGATTTTTGTAAAGGTAATTTACATTTTTTGATGAATATAATTGAATTAGAGTACATTTTAATAAAAGTTGAAAAAATTCAAAAGAAAATATGGATGTTCCAAGTTCAAGTTTTACTGATTGCAAGTGTAACCATTTTTTCTGGCCTATTTGTGTAATAATATTGACTTTTGGACGTTCCAAGTTCAAGTTTTACTGATTGCAAGTGTAACCGTTTTTTTCTGGCCTATTTGTGTAATAATATTGACTTTATTATTATTATTATTATTATTATTATTATTAAGGAAAACACTAATCTCACTGAATTTATATGATATGATATTTTATTTTTTAATTCACTAAATGGATTGATAATCTTAAAATATAATCATATAATAAAATGTTAACAAATAATAACTAATTTATTGCACAAAATCAATTATAGATAAATATTTTTCATATGATAATATTTTTGTAAATATAATTTACATTTTTTTGATAGATATATATAATTGAATTAGTGTAAAATATATTTTAATTAAAGTTGGAAATATATAAACAATCTGATTTTAGAAATAAATATTTAATTTAATGGATAAAGTTAAACTAAGAATTTTGATAGGTTTTAAAGACTATTATATTTTGTTAAAGAATTAAACAAAACCCATTATTATCATTTATATTACAAATATGCCATGATAACTCAAAGTCGTTAGATCAAAACATAAACATCCATATTAAATCATGGTCACCAGTTAGTATATCAGGACTGACCTGATTTATTAATAGATAGTTAACTTATAAACATGGAAATAAATTAAATGTTGGATATTCTTGAAAAACTTTCAAATTTGATGAAATATATAAGTAGCCATAATTATGCTTTAAACTACTGGGGGCGCGCCATGACACCTATAACCCGTTAGATCAAAAGATAAATAACAGAAGATAAAAATCACCACTTATATCATATTTTTTTTGAGAATTTTGTGATTTATTAATAGATAGAAGTAAATTTTGATTAGGAATCTAGATTGAAAGTCAAATATACAATTATAAATTAATTTGAATTAGTGTTTAGAGTTCTCAGTTTTTAAAAGGGCAATACTATAAAAGTTGGCTCAAAAAAATTATAATTTAATGGTGGATTAACCGCAAGAAATTGCAGATAGAAACAAAATCACCCAAATAATTAATATATAGGCATAATTTGCTACAAACGTGGTTGATGCTGATGTAATAAAGATGTTAAAATAAAATAAGGCAAGGTTTGTTTTTTAAAATAAGAAATAAATAAATAAAGGGGGAGAGGGTAATTAATTAAAGGTCCAAGATTAGGATTGTCTATTCGGTATAGGAGTTGGATATGGGGTTGTCCTCACTTGGATTGAATTATTTAATTTGAGCATGTTTAAGGCTAAGTTCTGCTCAAAATAAAACTTGCTTTATATTTTTGAACTTAGTTTTTAATTTATTAGGAGATTCAGGCCCGAGCTCAAGTAAGTCCATGATGAGCATGGTTTGACAAATGAGTTCAAGTAAGTCCATGTTGAGCATGGTTTGAAAATTTGTAAATTAAATGGCAAAGGAATTTTGAAAAAAGCTTTGAAAAACATGGCATGGTGGCACCCACTTACATAAATGCTTTCACCAAAATGGAAAAGGAAATACTAATTTTCTCATGATATTTTTGATTGAATTTTGAAGTCTTTCTCACTATTCACAACAGTGGAGCTTACTATCAACTGGAACCTTTATGCATTGGTAAGGTTTTCCGCTCAATCTAATAGCCTGCCTATCTGGGCCAGCTGTTCCACCCTTCAAGGTGCTTACAATCAGCGAAGGGATTAGTCTCCGCTGTCGAGCGGTGGATACCCTGGGAAGCCAAAAAAAAAATAGCCTGCCTATCGGTTGTCAATTCAAAGAAAAAGTTTGCATATGGGCTCATCTTTGAAAAATGTCTTCAGCCTGTACTTTTCAATCCCAATCTTTGCTCCAATTACCACAAAAGCATTAATCAAACAATAACCAAATCAATGGCTAAAAAGAATGTGATCCACCTAACCTAGCAGCCCCAAAACCAAGAGCAATATATTTATTTGATCCACACAGAGAACTCGTTAGAGAAGTTAAATTTTTTAAATGATGTGTTAAAAATGCATTAATCAGTGCATGTGGTCTAATTAAAGCACTGATCATTACACTTTCGACACGACATTTAGTTTATAGTAACTTGGACATTTTCTTGGGTGCACTTACCATTACTCATAATCAAACTAAAACCTATCAATCAATGGCAAGAGCAGTATTTAAAAAAAAATATTGCAGTCAAATCGGGTCAAAATGGTAAAAAAATTAAATTTACTAATTAATCCAAGTTTATCTAGATAAACTTATATGTTTGTTTAATCATAAAATTGTAAGAGATAACTTTTCTTGTTGATTTTTAAAAAATAAAATATGTCCATATTTAATTGAATAAATGAATTGGTACGGGTTGTATTATAATAATATTTTAAGTTATTGAAACAAAATTTAATAATAAATTAAACTTATTTCAGAAGAATAGTTTTTCATTTTTTTCTTCTAATAATTTTTTTTTAAAACATAAAGTAAAAAATCTTTAATTTTACAATTGAAAAAGTAAGCTAATTTAATTGAGGAAAAAATTTCTACTAATAAATATGTAATTCATTTTTGAAAACTATGAAAAATGTTACTAATTTTACAATTTTTCTATATTGTTCATATTTAATATTTATCTATCAGTAATTGGCAATATATTAAAAAAATTGTGACCTAATATATGAATAGTTAATTAATATTGAAAAAAAAATTGAATTTTGATATTGGAATAAATTATAATTTTTATATACTTGAAATACTTTCAAATTTGATGCAATATATAAGTAACCATAATTATGCTTTAAATTACTAAAGTGTCACGACATCTATAAACCATTAGATCAAAAGATAAATAGCCGAGGATAAATCTTAGTTATCACTTATCTTTTTTTGGGGAAATTTTTGTTTTATTAACATGTAGTTAACATACAAATATGGAAATAATTAAAAGTTGGATATTCTCAAAAGACTTTCAATTTAATGAAATATCTAAGTAGCCATAATTATGCTTTAAACTACTGGCGCGCCACGACATCTATAACCCATTATATGAAAAGATAAACAACTGAGGATAAATCCTAACCACCATTTATTTTTTTTCTAGGAATTTTTTGATTTATTAATAGATAGAAGTACGTAGATTTTGATTAGGGATCTCGATTAAAAGTCAAATATACAATTATAAAATAATTTTAATTAGTTTATATAGTTCTCAATTTTTAAAAGGGTAATATTGTAAAAGTTGGTTCAAAAAATTTATAGTTTAAAGATAAATTAGCTGCAAGAAGTTGTAGATAGAAACAAAATCACCAAAATAATTAATATATAGTTGAAATTTGCTACAAAACGTTGTTGATGATGATTTGATAATGATGTGATAAAGATATTAAAATAAAAGAAGAAAAGGTTTGTTTTTCAAAAACGAAATAAATAAAAGGCGAGAGGGTAATTAATTAAAGGTCCAGGATTAAAATTGTCCATCAGGTACATGAGTTGGAAATGTGGTTGTCTTCACTCGGATTAAACTTAAACTTGGCTTTTTAATTTATTGAGCGATTCGTGCCCGAGTTCAAATAAGCCCATACAAGAATGATAAGCATATTTTGAAAATTTGACCAAATTAAATGGCAAAGAATTTTTGAAAAAAACTTTGAAAAACTTGGCATGGTGGCACCCACTTACTTAAATGCTTTCACCAAGATGGAAAAGGAAATACTAATTTTCTCATGATATTCTTGATCGATTTTATTGAATTTTGAAAACTCTTATAGGTTTCCAACCAAAGAAAAAGTTTACAGATGGGCTCATCTTTGAAAAATGTCTTCAACCTGTACTTTTTAATCCCAATCTTTGCTTCAATTACCACAAAAGCATTAATCAAGCAATAACCAAATCAATGGCTAAAAAGAAGGTGATCCACCCAGCCCAGCAGCCCCAAAACCAAGAGAAGGATATTCATTTGATCCACACGGAGAACTCATTAGAGAAATTAAAATATTTAAATAATGCGTTAAAAAGTGCATTAATCAGTGTATGCGGTTTACTTAAGACAATGGCCATTGCATTTTCGACACGAGATCAATTTACTTTAGTAACTTGGACATTTACATGGGTGCACTTCCCATTAATCTTAATCAAACTAAAACCTATCAATCAATGGCAAGAGCAGTATATTCATTTGATCACCATGAAGAACTTGTTAGAGCAGCTCCCGTGCTCGCCCTATAATTTTATTTTATTTTCCTTAAATTTAAAGATAAATTTTATAACCACAAGTTGTGGCCCAATGGTTAGACCACCATTAGGTTCGAGCTCTAAATTAAAGATTTAGAAAAAATCTCAATTTTTTGTGTAACAGTTAATAAAGCTTAAATTTACTAGACTATCCTTGCAAATGAATGATAACACACACTTATAGTGAGGTTATATTGAATATAAAAGGTAAAAAAAGATATATAAAATAAAGTTTTACATTTGTACTCATCTTTTTCAATGAATAGTGCGATACAGATAAAAACTATGTAATTTTGAGTTCACCTTTTTAAGAGAATTGTATTGGCATTTTTACATATGAACATCATATTTTCTTATCCCTCTATTTTTATGAATAGAATGTTGACACGCATGCAATTAAAATTGTGTGTTTTTATTTCATATTTTTAAGCAAATAGCGTACGTACTGATACTCATTTAAACATTTTACAGCATAGAGACTAAAAAATATATTTAAGACGTAATAGGGCATCAATTAGGTAAAGGGAAAATAACTTATAGCAAATAAAAGTAAGTCTAAAACCCTACAAAAAAGAAAAAGAAAAACTAGGGACTATTGTCACATTAACTTAAAATGTGCGGACTACAATCATCCAAATTTTTAATATCTTAAAACCAATAAAGCTAAAAAAATAAATAGGAGGCTAGGTCTATTTTCTAAAGGGTGATTTTGTTTGTAACCGCGATATCTTTGAATTAATCTGCATTGTTAAGTTAATCCACATTACCTACTAAATTAATCCACGAATGTGGATAAACTAACAAAAAAATATTATTGATTTAATTTTATAAATATTATTGATTGAATTACTTAATATTAAAAAATCCATTAAATTGATGAGTGCTGAGTGCATCCACTTTAGTTAAATAAATAAAAATATTACATTTAAAAAGTTACATTCTAATGTTATTAACCAATAGGTAAATCCTAATTAACTTTAATAAAAAAAATAAAAACAAGGATTTAACTTTTAATTAAAAAAATAAAAACAAAAATCAACCCTTCAATCCCTTCCATTTTGATATTATATATATACTTGATTCTCAAATCTTTACTACTACTTCTACTACTACTAGTACTATTATTATTATTATTATTATTATTATTATTATTATTATTATTATTATTATTATTATTATTATTATTATTATTTCCGTCTTCTGCATAGATGAAAGTATTAATAGTATAGTTAATTGATCAACAACGTACTGATAAGTATAATCAATATTTTCTAATAAAACCCTATAAAAATTCCGTCAGGTTGCGTTTAGAACGTGGATTTGAACATGAGATTTGGATTTGGAATCTCAAATCTAAAAATTTTGTTTGGTATAGAATTATGATTTGAGATTTACAAATATATTCAAATCTTGAGATTTGATACTTAGCTTAAAAATTCAGTCGCGGAGCCAGAAATTTAAATAGGGACGGGATAGTAGCAAAGCTCTTTGTTCTTAAGCTACAATTTTAGGTATATTTGTTTGAAGAGAATGAAATTGTTCAACAACAATTAGTTTTAGCAATAAATTACGTTAAAGTTCATATATTTTATAAATATTATTAACAAGAACTCTTAATCTATGATCGCGCACGCTAGAAAATTAACCATTTTTTTTATTTCTTAATTAAAATTATGTAAGTTATTATTTAAAAAACAAAACATAATGTTGCCTTAACGCACGCACCCATAAATTAGTAACCAAAGCAATACAAAGTTTTAAAAACTGAGTTTTTTATTTTAATCTTATTGTCTGCATTCAAATCGAATTAAGAGTATACTTTTTCTTCTTTCCAAACATCTTAAACATTATGTACTATATCTCATGATTGGGTGCAATTAATTAAATTGGAAAAAAAAAATTGCCACCTCACCATGGTTTAATACTTTGAGAACCAAATTTCCTTTGATTTAATCTTTCTTTAAAATGAGAACAGTAACACATCTTAATTTGAGAATGATCATAATTGAGAAGTAGAAAGAATTTTAAATAAAGAAATATATTCCAACTCGTATTCCAATCTGATCTTAGTGAGAATGATGTAATAATTGGAATATTACAGTAAATATATAGGTGAAACATATAATTATAAAAATAAGTAGATTGGGAGTTTCAAAAGAAAAGAAAGTTAAAGATCTGGTGTTGGATAGTAAAATGGAACTAAAATTAAGCCTACTAGTAGTAATATAACTCAAAATTTGACCTGGGCTATGCTTAACCCTATATATGCAAGTCTCGCCAATGCTTAAAGTCATAATTTTCAAATTTTAGAGATATGGTTGTTACTTTCAAATTCCAAGCTAGCGAATTTGAAATTGAAGATATGTCCAAATTATTTAATTCAAGTACTCAACAAGGCCCAAATTATTTTGGTAAATTACTACTGTTGGATATATTCTTGAAACCAATTATGGTTGACCTACGAGGAAGGCGGTCTTCTCCTTCAACTCGGGTTCGATTCCTCTAGGGAGTCTGAAAGTTTAAAATCTTATGGAGAAGAACTAATCAGGGAGTATATAAACGTGAAGGAATTTGTTAACCTACCTCTAAAGAGGGTCATAGTGACCCTTAGAATTGACCGGTGAATGCAATCCTCCTCTAAAGAGGGTCATAGTGACCCTTACATTTGATTGGTTAATGCAATAAAATAATAATAAAACAGTTTATTGCATACACCAATCAAATGCAAGGTTCACCATGACCCCCTTTAGAGGAGGGTTAACAAATTCCTACTCGTATATAAACCGGCACAAACAACTCTTATCAATAAAAAAAAAGACCTTGATTTCTTTTAAGTTACGTTCCTTCTAATTCTAATCCCCAGTCGGATTAAGAGGTATCTTTTGATATTGGTTATTTTATCATAAGATGTGAAAATAAAAGGTTTAATATTGTATTAATATGAGGCCGTCTGATAAAATGTATGCATAAAACATTATTAGGCTCACTTTATTTTTGTACATAGAATATGTATGCATAAAACACATATTTACACTTTATTCTAGTACTTCATATTACGATACTACAATGCAGATATTTTAAAGAAAAATCATTGATAAAGTTTCTTAAACATTGTCATTATAAAAACCAGTGACAAAAATAGTGACAATATTGTGACTAAACAATAAATGAACACAAGTTAGCCTTATTATCCTAGTTCAATGTTTAGGACAAAGCTGGTGTATCTAAAAAAATGTCAGTACTGTTGCCAATTTAATGGGTGAAAATGTCAATATTGTTGACACATTTAAACTTGAAAACGTACCTTAACACTATTGTCACTGAAAAAAGTCAATAAACCTAATTTCAAAGCGTGAACTATTAGACCAACTTCATAAGTTCTGTCAATACTAGTTGGCGCTTTTAAAAAAATAAAACATCCTCACTGTCGACGTTTTTAAAATTCCAAAAAAAATTACATTTTTTTTAAATTTCAATAGTATTTCCTTTCATCCTTAATTTTTTTTCCCAAATATTACATATTCCCTTAGGTTTTTTTTTTTTTTTTTTTTTTTTTTTTTTTTTGTCTTTCTTGCTTACTTTCTTACTTTAACTTTGTTATTTCACTTAAGTAACACTTTCACTTTTTCTATTTACTTTTGAAATTTTTATTTATTTATTTTTTGATATAATAACACATTCATATTGAATTGTTACATATTTTCATATACATTTCTTTACTGATATGTCTAAATTTAATAAAATATTTTTTGTTAAATTGAAATGAGTATTTATTATTATCCATTCTCTAGACGTGTAAATCAGTTAGAATCGTTTGTAAAGTCGTTTCTATGGAGTTTTTGGGTATTCAATTTCAAGCTTTGGAACTAAAATTAGAACAAAAATTAAACTTTTGGAATGTGTAGGATAATTTTTATTCCAATTTTAAAACTTAAATGAACCATCAGTGCGAGTCAATGTATAATGAGTTTTTATGGGTCCGTTTGATAACAACATGGAAAAAC
Organism: Lonicera japonica; assembly: GCA_021464415.1. NCBI lineage: Eukaryota > Viridiplantae > Streptophyta > Magnoliopsida > Dipsacales > Caprifoliaceae > Lonicera > Lonicera japonica. The sequence continues at coordinate 50,319,798 of CM038466.1, forward strand.
AAAATAAAAACATTTGATTTTTGTGAGAAGTTAATTAGAAAATAAGTTGAGGCATGTAGTGAGATGTCTTCTTACTTTGTGACCTTTTTTCGTGAAGAAATTTTCTTGGTAGTATATGAAGAAAAAAATTCCGCAAAAAATAATGAAGGATGGATGGCATCAACTCATAAAAATTAGTATGAAATGAAGAGCATCTCATCACATGCTTCAACTTATTTTCCATCTTCTTATTCAAATCAAATGTTTTTATTTCCCTTTTCTATGTTGTTATCAAATAGACCCTATATGATTCAAATTATTATGTGTCTGGAAACATTTATAAGATGCATACAGATAAATAACTTTGGAAGTACGTAAGAGAATAAAGAACTTAAAACTATACACAAATAGAAAAATAGTACTAAAGTGAAATAACAAATTTAAAATAAGAAGGTAAGGAAGAAATAAGAAACTAAGGAAGTATTTAGTAGTTGGAAAATAATAATAATTAATGTTGAAAAGAAAACCTATTAAAATAAAAAAAAATTAAAAATTTAATTAAAAAATATCAACAGTGTTATTGTTTTCAGTTTTAATTAAGAGTGACAGAAGTGTTCATTCTTTTAAAATTTGAAAATGTCAACACTGTTGACGCTTTGATAAATGCATAATATTGTCATTCATAAACTCATTTTTGAGTTGTTTGATGCGTTTATCTCTTTAAAACTACTTAGTTTGCCAACTTATTTCGCAATTAATCTCGTAGCACTTTTGTATTTTACATTGCTTGGAAATGCACATTTTGTGTTTATTTTGGTGTCTTTAGATCTCAAGAAATGAATTTTCCAAGGAAAGAATGATTAACCAAGCAATTTTGGACTCTATAGCAAGAAGTCAACCAAAACTCAAAGAGCTACATCAATCTAGCTCATTCCAAGATCAATCTAGAGTTGATAACAAGCATGTGAAATCAATCTAGCTTTTTGCTAGATCAATCATGGAATTATTCTCAACACTTGGATCAATATAGCTTAAGATAAGATTGATCTAGATGCCATGCTTTATGCTTTATATCACCTTCCCTTTTTTGCTCCACATCTCATAGCTAGCTTGGAAGACTAAATGGTAGCTACAATTCTTAATCTCAAGAAATATTGTATTTAATACAATGGTGGCTATTATCCTTTGGACAAAAGGCATTATTTCTTTTGGGTTTTAAGTGAAAATATGAGAGGTAGACAACACAACATTTATATATATAGTCTTCATTATTGTAGAGATGAGCTACTTGGGTACCTTTCTAATATATTTTTGTCTTAAATATCAATCTTTTTCTAGAGCTTGTAATTTATTTTTCATTGAAGAGAAATAGTAGAATACACTTCTATAATTCTTGTCTTTCCATTTATTATAGAGTAAATTTTGATGGGGTAAAAAATAATTTTACCATTGGCCTATAAAGGTAATTCAATGCTTTTACCTCCAGTAAAATCTCAGTTTCACCTCCACTCAAATTTCACTCACCTCCACTCACCTTTGTCAAATTACTTTTTTACCCCTCATCTTCACCAAATTTACCTTTTTACCATTCTCCATCTACCTATAAATACCTCATCTCATTCATTCATTCAACACACCAAAAAATACAACAAAAAACACACACACCAAAAACACAACAAAAACACACCATTCTTCTCATCCAAGATCCATCCATCTCATCCAAGAGATATAAAGCCCTTGGCAATACAAATACAAGCCAATTCAAGAAGAGATAGAAGGGTCTTATACTTTCTCTTTTCATACCAAAAAAAAAATACCAACAACCCTTATACACTCTCTCTCCTACATAGTTTATTATTTATTCTATTAAAATATCTGTAATCCTAATTCTATACTTATAAATAGAATTAAGGAAATTATAAATAGAGAGATTGGTAGCTTGTATTATCATCCAAATTGATTGCCTTTGAGCTAATACCAAGCAAGTACACACAAAATAAGGACGTACTATTGGAATAGCATAAGCGCTACCGGGAAAACCTATCTTAAAAAAATGTCATGTGTTCATCATTGCGCCGCATTTATTTTTTATTCACCGATATTCGCTTATTGATTGGTTAATTATCTATTTCTAGATTTTGACACTATCAGTTGGCGCCGTCTGTGGGAGCGATAAGCTCTCTAAAGCTCTCGTTCTTTAGAAATTACAAGTGAATGTTCGGTACAAAAACTCCAAATCCCGCAGGCCTACGTAGCTCAATATTCTCGGGCGCATAACTTCTTGCTTAGAACTCCAAATTATGCTATTCTGGAGTCCATTTTGGAGAAAATTTCAAGAACTACAACTTTCCAGTTCAAGACTTTTTTAAATTCGGCCATCTCGGGATTCAAAACTGCAATACAAACTTTATGGAACGAAAAAGGCGAAAATTCCGCGGGCCTACGGTAGCTTAATATTATCGGGCACGAAACTTTGTGCTCAAAACTCTAAATCATGCGATTCTAGAGCTCATTTTGGAGAGAATTTCAAGAGCTACAACTTTCTGGTTCAAGATTTTTCCAAATTCGGCCATTTCGGGGTCTGAAATTGCAATACAAATTTTCAATAGTAAAAAATGTGAAAATTCATAAGCACTTCGCAGTAAATCCATGTCCAACTCAATTTAGTAGGCGCACCAGGCTCTAAAGAGCACGCTTACACTTCGGAAAGCCCTGAGAAAAACAAGCATACTTTAAACATTCAAGTGGAATATCTACGTAACACTTGTTTAAAGTATAAAACCCTCGCTAGAGGTCGGTTTAGTAAGGACAATTACACTCCGAAAAGACCTGAGAAAAACAGGCATACTTTAAACATTCAAGTGGAATATCTACAGAACACTTGTTTAAAGTACAAATCCCTCGCTAGAGGTTGGTTTAGTAAGGACATTTACACTCCAGAAAGACCTGAGAAAAACAGGAATACTTTAAATGCTCAAGTGAAATATATACAGAACACTTGTGCAAAGCCCTTGCTAGAGGTACACACATGATCTAGTCACTTAAAAAAAGGCCAAAGAATTCGAAAATCATCAGCACTAAAATCTAAAAGAGTATCGAGATCGAAAGAAGGGTAATCAGAAAAATTGTATCCTAAATCTACTAAAGCTGTCCAGTTAGGAGTCAACGATTCGGCGATCCCCGCAACAGAACCAACTTGAGAAGGTTGCGATAAAAAACCGTCCAAAGAAGCTTGGTAATCCGGCAGAGTCGGATATGTCGGTAAACCCGCTTCGGTCAGAAGAGCACCCTGTTCTGAAAGATTTGCGGCAGTCGAAAGAATGTACTGTACACCCTCTTCCGACATGAGGAGCTTTAAAAAACCTCCAGAGTAAGGATTTGCCGACAATTCTGCATCGATCGGAGATATCTCGTGTCCTGAAAGATTCGCAGCAATCGGAATAATATCAGGTGCAATATTTTCTGCAGACGATAAGAGCCTTGAAGAACCTCTAGAAGGAGCAAAGGAAAAACATGGGTTAGCGCTGGAAGACGCTCCTTTTAGTCGAGCCTCTAACATCGTCACCCGTGATTGCAACTCTTCTACTTTCTTTTCAAGAGAAATAATGAGATCAGTACAACCTTTACCGAGATTTTCGGTTCTCGACCTAGCTTCAAAAAGAAATGAATCAAGAGTCTCAGAATATTGGTGTGCGGGAACATTTCGCAAAAAAATTGCAACGTTCTTCACCCCAAAAACAGTGAAGATTGAGTGATAATCTTCATTACTAATCAAATGTAAAATTTTTTTAGCATGTTCACAATGTGGAGCACATCTCATGTGGTAATAAATGCAAGCTGCACATGAAAAACTTGTGGAACGGGAAGTGTTTGACATTATCTTGGTTCGATGATGGACGAGAAGGATGGTGATTGAAAGAGAAAAATGGCATTGGAAGAAATGACGGCGTTGGAAGAAATGAATTGGGTCTCAAGGAAGATGAAGATGGAGAAGGGACAAGAGCCCTAGACGGATTTCGAGTTCGGAAAAGAAGGGAAAGTTGTCTAAAATAAATATATATATATTTATATATAAAATGAAGAGTTGGAAAAGGCCCGAGTAGAATCAAACTATTTATGACCAAAAGTATAGCGAGCTTTACACATTAATGTTCCAAGCTCTACGACTTACATCTAATGTCTAACGAGCTCTACACATTGATGTTTTAAGCTCAATGACTACCATCTGAAATCTAGCTTCCTTGAACTACGAATCGAGATCAACGTCTACCCAGCTTTACACAATGATGTTCTGAAAAGACTAAGGATCAAAGTTTAGTCAGCTTTACACATTAATGTTCCAAGCTCCATAAACTTACGGTCAAGGGTTAACGAAACCTTACACGTCGATTACTCGAGCTCTCCTCATGATTATCTTCCTCGACAAGTACCCGCTCTCACGCCTTAGCTTTGAGTCGAACCACTTATCCGGCAAAGACATTTATCCTTCACATTCAGCTTTTAGCATAAACATAAATGATAGGGGACAATTGATGGGGTAAAAAATAATTTTACCATTGGCCTACAAAGGTAATTCAATGCTTTTACCTCCAGCAAAATCTCATTTTTACCTCCACTCAAATTCCACTAATCTCCACTCAAATTCCACTCACCTTTGCTAAATTACTTTTTTACCCCTCATTTTCACCAAATTTACCATTTTCCATTTATTTATAAATACCTCCCCTCATTCATTCATTCAACACAGCAAAAAATACAACAAAAAAACACACACCAAAAACACAACAAAAACACACCATTCTTCTCATCCAAGATCCATACATCTCATCCAAGAGATATAAAGCCATTGGCAATACAAATAAATTCCAATTCAAGAAGAGATAGAAGGGTCTTATACTGTCTCTTTTCATACCCCCCAAAAAAATACCAACAACCCTTATGCACTATCTCTCCTACACAGTTTATTATTTATTCTGTTAAAATATCTGTAATCCTAATTCGATACTTATAAATAAAATTAAGAAAATTATAAAGAGAAAGATTGGTAGCTTGTATTATGATCAAAATTGATTGCCTTTGAGCTAATACCAAGCAAGCATACACAAAAGGAGGACGTACTGCCGGAATAGCATAAGCGCTACCGGGGGAACCTGCCTTAAAAAAATGTCATGTGTTTATCATTGCGCCGCATTTATTTTTTATTCACCGATATTCGCTTATTGATTGGTTAATTATCTATTTCTAGATTTGGATACAATCAAATTTCTTTGCTAAAGCTAAAAGATGAATTTTGCAATGCATTAATTATATAAGTTCAATTCTCATTCCATTGTTAGTATTGTTAAATACTTGTTGAATCCTTCATCTTCTCCATTTAATCAACCATTCATAAGCTAGTAAGATAATTATCATGTGATGATTTTACTTTTTATGCCTTGTATACATAAATCTCAAGAATTAATGAAGAGATGATACACTTGTGTATTTCTTATTAGCCTATGTCCATTCATTTTATGAATGAGATACTTTTCATTGCCAAGCATGATTAGTGTTTGAATATTCATGAAAATGCCATAAATTTGAGATTTCAATCTTTGAATACTTTAATGATATGTTGAGTGCTTTCTACACTTTATTTGATATTGAGACTCATCATTTTCTTAGTTAGAGTGTTGCCAAGGAGGATCTCTTAAGTTTATGTCATAATCAATTTCACTAATCTTTTTAAGGATTCAATTTGCATTTATCAAATATGTCTAAACCAGATGATTTAATGTCCATCTAGACCTCCCAATCTTAGAGAAATGAAATGTTATGATTTATTGAGCTAAACTTCATAGTTGGCCATTTTCATAATCAAGTCAATTGCCAAGGGGAAACTAACAATGAGTGCTCAAATGCCTAATTTAAATTTATGCATTTTCTTTTGGTGTATCTCAAGTTTGTATCTTGGTTAAACATTATATGGGAATGGGTTGCACTTTTTTCACATCCTTTGTTACAAGATAAAAAGGAGAGATACACTTGTGTTGAGTTTTACTTACATCCTTTCTTTATATGACATTTATATGGGGAATGGGTTGCTTTTGCTTCACACCCTTTTGCTTAGAAAAGTATAAGATACTCAACACTTAGGAATTGCATTGAGAACTTTGAATGAGATTGATTCTACATAACATTGCAAAGCAAATGAATTCTATAATGCCTTAGCCCTTTTCTTATCAATTGATATATCACTTTAATTTTTATTGCAAGACTTTAAAATCAACAACTAAAATTAACCAATCAACTTCTCTAAACAAAGCCTTGGACTCGAATCACTACATCGTCTTTCCGACTATCCTTGTGGTTCGAAACTTGGACTTACCAAGTATTATAACTTGACAACCTACACTTGGGTTTCTAAGTGTGGAAGTATTTTCATCGCGTCACGCTTTCAAATTAGTTATGTTGACTTTCTCTTGAAAGTGTTAATATTTCCAAACATAAAAGTGACAACACTATTGACATTTTTTAAAACACACCTGTTTTCCAAACTATTGTCACTACCGGTAGAAAAGACAATTTCATGACCAGAGTACCAGACTTCCTAAGACAATGAATTTATTTTTAATTTTTTTGGGACAAACTGACTTGGCACCACTTAAATGAATGGGTGGCCCGCAATTATATATTTCCTGTGTTGATCTCAAATTAATAGTTCTATTTTGATTGTAATATTTTAATAAATTACTATGTTCAAGATTATTAGTATTCAATAATACAACTTATATTTTTATTTTAAAAATTGATTCATTGATTACCTAAGTATCACCTTCAACTTTCGGTGGTATGTAATGACTTTCTTAATTCAATCGTACTCTCACTCCCACCCCAAATATAAAATTCTAACTCTCTAGCTTTTTCCATAAGTTTTAAATGACTAAATGGCACAATTAACCAATATTGTAAAAAAATCCAACCAAAATAAGTTGAACGGTAATTATGAAGAAATAAAAGACAGCAAGCTAGGCTATAAGTAATGATCTATTTTATTTTCCTTAACAAAAAATATGAAGACATTTTAAGGTTAAACTTGTAAACAATTTTATGAAGAACTTCAATTTTAATAAATACAGACAATTATTTAATACAAAAAAGGGAAAAAATAAGAAAAACCCTGAAGTTTGGGGGTATTTGCAATCTTGACTCCGATATTTTAAACTTTACAAGCGTGCCTCTAAAGTAAATTTTCACTGCAAATTTGACCCTTTGTCTAACTCCCCGGTTAAAGTTAACGGAACGCTGATGGAGCGACCAAACTTTTGGGTTTTTTGTGTTTATTTTTCTAATTATAATAAAAAGGTAAAATAATATATTTTTTGACTAAATCTACATGCTTCTAACCAACATAATCACTTATATATATATATAAGTGTTATTTGAAGGGGATTTAAATTTGTGGCTTCCTTGCATGTGTTTATTTATTATGTTATTCGAGAATTGTTTTAATAGGTTTTGAAATTCGAATTGCGAAATATATATATTACTCCTATTACATATAAAATATTGGATTTTTGTGGTGTGCTTATAAACGATTTTGTTGCAATTTTTTTTTATCCCGCGTCGACATTAAGAGTTATTTTAAAAAAATATATATATATTTAACAGTGAGAACATCCATTTCTATTATTTTACAATAATTTCCTATAAAACCAATTATCTTATTGTAATTAATATCAATATTATATATTAGACCATACATATAGTAATTCTTTTTTTGATTTTTTTTTGGGTGGGGGGGAACCTCTATAACTTTGACACTTCATAACTGAATACTAGTACACTAGTAATAATTTTCAAAATTTTCTAGTTACCATGTTTAATTTAGAATATTGTCAGATAAAAGTAAAACCAAATCTAAGTTTTTGAAAATTTGAATTGTAATAGTATTACTTGTTATGTATAAAAGTGATGCATTTTATTTTGGGTAGAAAAAATAATTGTTTTATTATTATAATAAATTAAAAAAAAAACCTGAAGTGTGGTTGCCACATCAGCTTTCTGTTAACTTTAACAAAGAAGTTAGATGGATGGTCAAATTTGTAGTGAAAAATTACTTTGGAGGCACGCTTGCAAGATTTCAAATATCGGACTCAAGATTGCAAATACCCCCAAATTTTAAGGTTTTTCTTTTTTTTTCCCTACAAAAAATTAAAACAACTAAGACCAAATTCAACTTCTTCATGGCTTGGGTGCAAGACTAGCCTTGAATTTTTGAATAGTGGCAACTGTTAATTTTCCTTTTTCTTATTGCTCAAGTTATTTCCTTATTGCTTTTTCCTTATTTTTATTCCTCAAGAAATTTCCTTATTGCTTTATTTCCTTATTGCTTTAGGTTAAGTTATTTCTTCTTCATTTGTATGTATATCCCTATAAATAGGGCATTTATGTTGTACATTAAGACATTCAATCAATACAATTATACAATTTCTCCAATCTCTCTTTAGTGTTATAAATTTAACATGGTATCAGAGGAAGGTTGATTTTCTACCAAAATCCTTCAGATCTGCCCCATAGGTTCCTTAGCACAGCCAAACCTTCATACCCGCAGCCAAACAAATCATGGCTTAGATAACCACGAACCCAAACCAGATCATGACCATACATAACCTTTGTCTTTAAAAGATGATTCCAGCGACATAAAAATTAGACCTAGAAATGCCTCCACACGCCCACATACGCCATCTCTATGATCTTCCGTTCGTCCCGCCAATACCACGCGTCGTCACTATTATCGTTATCTCTGTTATCGTTAACCTTAACGGCGTCAGGTTTGTGCCATTAAAGTTAACGGCCGTTACTATTATCGTTACCGTCAACGAAGCTGTTACCGTTACTACTAAAGTTAACGACCATTTGCTTTTTTCAATAAAGTTAACGGTCGTCCATCAGATCTATTAGTTTTAACCAACGAACTTCTATTGATCGGTTTTGCTCTTTCTTAATCGGCTTTTTGGCAACAAAGACCGGTTCCCAAGGTTTTCAAGCATTCAAGACACAACTGCAGTCTTCATTTATCCATATTTAGTCTTTAAGTAACAAAAACAAGGTTAAGTGCACCATTTCTTACACCATTTTCTTATTTTTTGATAAGTTATATCTTCAATACATACTATGACTACCTTTACCTTTGAAATACCAGTTGCTATTAAACTGGATGGTAGTAATTATAGCCACTAGTCTATTCCATTCCGAATTTTCTTGAAAGGAAAGGGGCTTTGGAAATATGTTAGTGGTAAAGAAAGTTGCCCTAATGAAATTGATGAAAAGTTTTTTAACTAGGATATTAACAAAAACAAAATTTTGACTTGGATTGCCAACATTGTCATTCTGTCCATCAGTATTCAGGTTGGAAAGTGAGTTACAGCAAAGAAAGCTTGAGATTTCTTAACACACAGATATGTTCAAACCAACTTTGCCAAGAAGTATAAACTAAAACAAGACATACGTGGCCTACAACAACAACTAGGCCAATCAATGTCCGATTTTCACTCCAACATGTGTGTTATCTGAGATCAACTTGAACACATGAAACCTCAATGGATAGCAGATTTAGGTTTATGGGAAACTTTTCGTGAATAAACGTGACTTGTACAATTTCTCATGGCATTATGAGATGAATTTAAACCGATCAGGGCATCTATTCTTCATTGCAAGCCTCTCCCCTCTATCGAATTAGCACTAACATAATTAATTATCAAAGAAACTCAAAAGGGCATCACTCTAAATATTTCCTCAGTGTTTGTTGCATATCCAGCCTCGAATACCTTGTATGTTGCATCTCCTCGCCCACATAATCAATATTACCGACCACCCAACAATACCTTTTCACCATGTCCTCATCAGACACCACCTCAACCATCATATACACCTCCACATCCTCATAATACCCAAACAACACCACCTCGAGATCTTTCCCAAGTTCAATGCAACTACTGCAAGGATTTTGAGCATATAGTTAAATATTGTCCTCCTACATATCGGTACATGCGGGGACTACAAAACTCAACTGGATCGTCTACTGCAGCACTTGTTCCACCCACCTCAAAAGATGCTATAGCCATGACACGACAAACTCCTCAATCCAGTAATAATCATACTATCGCATTTGTTTTTTTAGTCTCTTCAGGTACATATTCCTCTCCATGGTTCCTTGATTCTTGAGCATCCAATCACATGTCTTTTAACCCTATGCACTTTAACTCATTCAGTCCCATGCACTCATCTCCCAAAATTCACACAACCGACGGTTCTATTATTACTAGTAGTCACATTAGTTATATTAAAAACACTAATAGCCTGTCAGTTCTCTAAGTTTTCTTTGTCCCTCAACTTTTAATGCAACTGTTGTCTCTCGGGCAATTATATGATCTTGGGCTAATCATTCAATTTTATTCCTCGAGTTTTGTTGTGCAGGATTGCTCGACGGGCAAACAAGTTCAGATTGGCCATAGAGTTGGACGATTATATGTTACAGACAGATTTCATATTCTACCACCAACCAATACATCCTAAACAACATCTACTTCACACCCATCCTCTTTTATATATTTCGCACTCTAGATTAGGACATGTTTTTTTCTCGTCTTAAATATATGATTAATTAAGGGTTGTTAGGACCGGCTACATTAGATAAAATTCCTTCTTGTGTTGAATGTAAACTGGCCAAAGAACTGGCTCTTCCTTTTAATAACAGTACTACAATTTCATCTTCTCTATTTGATCTTATGCATTCTGATGTATGGGGTAAAGCTCATATTGCCTTTATGGGTGGCGCCTTATATGATGTGGTTTTTGTTGATGATCACTCTCGCTATAGTTAGATTTATTTGCTTCACTCTCATTCAAATTTTCTTAAAATCTACATTGAGTTTGCCACCATGATTAAAACTCATTTTTCTAAAACCATCAAAAAAATTTGTTCTGATTTTGGAGGCGAATATTTGTCCAAATCTTTCCTTGACTTCCTCAAATCCCAAGAGACTCTTCCTCAATTATCATGCCCTGACACCCCAGAACAAAATGGAATTGCGAAACGTAAACTCTATCATCTTGTCAAAACTGCCCGCACTCTCCTTGTGTCATCCTCTGTCCCTTCTAGCTTTTTGGGAGAAGCCATCCATACCTTTTTATTTATTATAAATTACATTCCTTCTCTTGTGATAAATGGCGTTTCTCCATTTGAGCGTCTTTACGGAGCTCGTCCTAATTATTCTGAACTTCGTGTCTTTGGATCTACCTGTTTTATATTATTTCCTAAAAGATAGTGTACCAAACTCACACCAAAAATAGCTATGTGTGTTTTCTTAGGATATGGGATTCAACAAAAGGTTATCGCTGCTACAATCCAATTGCCAAAAGACTTCGCATATCCTGACATGTTTCCTTCTGGGAAAATACTCCATATTCCACTTTAGCCCAAAACCCCACCTTTTCCACTTAACATGCTCCGTCTGTTAATCCATTCCTTGAGTCTTCGCTAACAGAAGCCTATAGTATTCCACTTACCCCAGTGACTGTCCCTGGTCTAGTGCCAGCTAACCCATTAACTCGGTGTCTGATAGCTTAAATACTGATAACTCTATGCCTTGCCATGACTCTGCATGCCCTGACGGCGCTCTTCCACTCAGATCAACTTGAGATCGTCGGCCATTAGTTAAGTTATCAGATTATCATTGTTTTATTTCTGCCCTGCTATCCCTACATGAGCCCTCCTCTTATCGATAAGCATCTTGAGATTCCCTATGGAAACAAGCTATGGCCGATGAACTTCATGCTTTAAAGCAAACCAATACATGGGACCTCGTAACCTTACCTACTGGAAAATCTATTGTTGGGGAGCAAATAGGTAATACAAGATTAAAACTAAAGCCGATGGTTCTGTTGATCGATACAAAACATGTCTTGTTGCAAAAGGCTTTACCCAAGAAAATGGTATTGATTAGGAGGAAACTTTCGCTCCAATGCATGTATGACCACAGTTCGCACACATATTTATGTTGCTTATATCCGTAAATGGGAAATTCACCAGATGGATGTCAAAAATGCTTTCCTTCATGGCAACCTCTTCGAAGAAGTATACATGCAGGCCCCTCCTGGGCTACATCACTTTCCTAAAAAAGTCTCAAATTTCCGTCGTGCTCTCTATGGTCTTAAGCACTCACCTAGAGCTTGGTTTGAAAAGTTTTTCCATAGCTTATTTTTCTACATGGATTTTCTCAAAGTGCTCATGATTCAACAATGTTTACATGTTCCTCTTTGCAAGGTATTATTGTTCTTCTCATTTATGTCGATGATATGATTATCACTGGGGATGATTTAGATGGAATATGCAAGCTTAAAACCTATTTGTGTTCATGCTTTGAATGGTATTATTGTTCTTCTCTACAGGTTATTTTCTTTCTCAGGTGAAATATGCTTCCGACATTGTTCAGCGCGCTGGTTTAACTGATAATAAAATTGTCGATACTCCACTTGAAAATGAATGTCAAACTGTGTGCTTTTAACGGGTCCTCCTGTTACCAATCCTACTTTATATCCACAACTTGTCTATAGTCCTCAACTATCTCACCATCACCAACCAGATATAAGTTATGTATTTATATTTTGACCAATTCATA